>JAHZTW010000003.1:8170973-8230173 GCA_020283515.1 Alliaria petiolata | reverse complement strand
AGGAAGAATCTTCGGAGTGGGTTCTTTACAGTCAGATATTGAGGCTGTCACTCTTCCATCTTTTTCTTCCACCGGACCAGATCCCGCTCTTCAGGAGATAATCGAGACCCAAGCCCAATTGATTCAATCACAGAACCAGAAGATGCAGAGCTACGATAGGTATTTCGAGTTTCTGGCACAACGAGACTCGGCATTCGCAGAACTTTACCGTAGCTCGGATGCCGGTCCGTCGAACGCAAACAATGATCCCCCGATCGATTAAATTTAGTTTTTTCTTTCTGAACAATTAAGTTTTATGTTTTATGAATATTATTTTGTAATTCAAATTTCTATTTTAAATTTTAATTTATTTTCTAATTTTATATTTTGAAAATAATTATAATTTTAATTTTAACATTAATTAATATATAATTTTCGTTAATAATTATTATATAAATTATTTATTATTAAATTTGCGACGGCATTGCGACGTCAAATTTGCGACGGCATTGCGACGTCAAATTTGCGACGGCATTGCGACGTCAAATTTGCGACGGCGTTGCGACGTCAAATTTGCGACGGCGTTGCGGCGTCAAATTTGCGACGACATTGCGACGCGCCTGATTTGCGACGACATTGCTACAACTTTTATTGCGACGACGATTACCGCCGTCGGCATATTCCGTCGCAAATGTGTCGCAAATTTGCGACATATTTGCGACATATTTGCGGCATATAGGATTTGCGACGGCAGTATTGCCGTCGCAAATTTGCGACGGATTTGCGATTAATATTCTCCGTCGCAAATTTTGCGTCGGATTTGCGACGGAATTTAATTTGCGGCTAACGATTAGCGACATTTTGGTCGCCGTCGCAAATCCGTCGCAAAACCCGAATTGCGACGGAAGTGCGACCATTTTTACCGTCGCAAATCCTCAGTTTTCTTGTAGTGGTAGACTTATTATTTTGGTCAACGGTAGAAATCTACCGTAGATTTGTTTGCAAGATGTGGAATTTGGTAGAGTTATTTTGGTAGATTTATACAAACGTGGTGGAAGATTTTTGTTAGAGTGGTAGATTTATTTTGAAATTGGTAGATACAATATTTTTGATGGAAGATTTTTTGGCGCGTTGGTTTTCTTGTAAATACATGTCGAAAATCTGTGGTAGATGTGTGACTTAAAAAGTTTGTTGACGTCCTATGATGGTAGATTTATCATTAATACGGTAGACTTATTTGGTGATGCGACAGACTTATTTTCTAGAATACAGCGGATCTGTGTTATTAGCATGCTGGTAGAGTTATATATATGACGGTAGATTTGTAACGAATTGGTAGATTTATGTATAATGACGGTAGAGTTATTATGTTTGTGTTATGGAAGAGTTATATGTTTCTGTATTTACTAGAGTAACATCGTTGGTTGCTGTAGCGTGTTCGCTTTATGGTATACTTATATTTTTGATGGAAGATATTTGACTTTTTAACATATAACCGAAAATCTGCCATTTCTGCCAAGTTTTAGTTTTCAGAATTTGGATCGACAGTTAACTCTGAAATCTCCCCAAAAACTTGTAATTGCTTATGATGTTTTGTACCACACGAATTAGAACTAAAATTTGGTATTATAATGCGAAAATATAACATCCATACATAGTGTTGATAAGTAAAGAAAAATGAGAAACTGGAGCAAAAACAAACGTTGTGTAACATCACCGAGCATAAAATAAAGATTTGAAACATCAGACTTTGAAGACCTTAGCTTCCAAATTGACGTCTGCAAACATTGAAAAATTGTAGACGATTCAAATAAGAAAAAAAACTCACAATTTAACCGTAAAGCTCCGTAAAACAGATTCCAAAATCTTACGCCTTCTTGAACGCTTCAACCTCAGAGTCGACTGGATCAAACATGAACTCCGAACATGGAAGATGAGATCGCATGACAATAGAGTTCTCGTCAATTCCTATACAAGAAAAATAAAAATTTTCGTTTAGAAAATAAGACATCTGAAATGAGACATTAAAACGAATGAATACATCATTACCTTTGCCTTCTGAAATCCTCCAAAATCTCAAGATACATACAACATATCCGCTCGTGTTTCGCAGGTATTTCTCAAAGAACTGTCTCGCAATGGATCCGCGAGCAATACATGTGATATTGCATTGTCTCCTGTTTATTGTAATAAGAGAAAGATATTAGGGAAGAAGGGACCAATTTCAATATCGTACACAAATTTACATTTGATTTACTTAGCATCGACGAGTTCGAAACGAAGGTGACATAAATCCTGTTCAAAAGCATCGTTGTTATGATCTTCTAACCCGCCCATCCTCAGAACCGTACCCATTACATCTGTTTTGAGATTCAAGTAGACAAAATATGTAAGATATACTTTGATTGTAAATAGCTTGCCAAAAAAACGAAATTGTCATAAACTCTTACCAACTGTACTCCCAGTCTCGTACGCTCGATCCCGAATATCAAATATTCGTGGGCATGAAAGGAATAGATGGTAAGACCTAACCCGAACAGTCTTGGCTATCGTCTTGCGATGAAACAACATATGAAAGTTGTTGAATGTGGTGCGAACGCCAGATGCCGCATGTTTAACATTGAAGTTGTAGATCGTAAACCATTGACCTTGTTCAAAGTAATTGAAGAACTTCAATATATCATCAGGCATGATGGTGGCCGAAATATGCGATCCCTGAAAAAAATCAGCAAAAAACCGAAAACATTTATGTTTGATCAAAGATCAAGATAAACAAAAAGATTGAAAATTTGGGAGATTAAAGAAAGAGAGATTAGAGAGTATCATCTCCAAAGTGTCCCTAAAAAATTTGAATTGCATCCAAATCGTGAGGATCATAACACAAATGTGCCATCATGTCTTGTGTGTACCCAACTCAGAAATGGCATCGATATCAGACATGTTTTCGGCGTGATTTTTAATGATTTTTGGAGATTTTCAATGGAAGTTATCTATGTAAAAAACCGCTTCAAAACGTTTCTGAAAGAACCTCTAAACCCGAAATGACATATATATACCAAGAGGTTTCAAGCGGTTACCTATATGAAGCAACATATCCCTACATTTATTAACCGCTTGAAACCTCTTCGTTTTCGACGAAATTCATTTATGAGAGACTGCTTCGTTTACGAGATAATTCATTTTCGCGACCTTTCAGTTTCGACACAGTCATTTACGCGATCTTTCAGTTCTACCACCAATATATCTACCACCATTAGTATAAAATCTACCATAACTTATGAAATATAAAATATAAATCTACCACATATGTGTACCATATAATTACGTGAATTGTATCCTCGATATGGTAAATGTACATGAGTCTTGATAATGATCCAAAAATAATACTGAATAGAGTGAATTAGAGTATATTAAGCCGCAAACACCTTACATGAGAAAGTACATTTAGAGAGTTGGATCCGGAATACGTGGAAAATCTACCAGCAAGTAAATGTCATGCAATAATTCCGGAATACATGAAGTTCGAACTAAGTTCAGTAGACTTAGCCGTTGGCCAACGTTATCAGTCAAAAGATGAATTGTTGTTGCGCCTCAAAATTCTTAGCGTTCACCAAACTCGTGTAGCGAAAACCACAGTGGCCGCCCACCAATTAAACACCACATCTCTTTAGTTTGTTTAACTGCCAATTGGTTTGTTACCAAGTTATGGACGGTGCTTGCACTCCATACGTAAGGCTTCTTTGCAAGCTTCAAAAGCACCCAAACCTGAGAATTGTTCATAATATCAGTATAAACATCCTCTCCAACTGCCTCCAACAACATCCCAAAGTCCGTCAAATGACAGTAATTATTCAAATGGCACATGAGATTTCCCCGGGAGAAACAATCTCCTCGGGTATTTGCCTTTTCTCCCACTCACACCGCTTGAAGATGCCATCAAATAAGTTGTTGCAACAATTAAATCTACCAACATAAGTTCAGAAATCAAACAAAGACAATAAATCTACCACCTTTATAAGTCAGAAATCAAATAGACAATTAAATCTACCAACATAAGTCACCAAATCAAACATATCATATAAATCTACCGCGTTTATAAAATGTACAAAATCTGAAAAGACAGTTAAATCTACCAACGTCACAAAATCAAAATACCATATAAATCTACCACTTTATAAAATGTACCAAATCATGCAAACCTCTTTTAAATCTACCAAAATAAGTCATTAAATCAAACGTACAGTAAAAATCTACCTTATCTCAAACAGTCAATATAAAACTACCAAAATCCTCAACAAACCAAATCGTCTTTTCTCACCGGAATGTGTCTTTCCGGTCGTTAAGCCTCTACCGGTTCACAATCAGAAACTCTGAAAGCTCGTCAATTTATTTTCTGCCAAAAAAACTAATTATGGTTAGCTATTTCTCCGTATCACCAATCTCTTCCCTGACTCGAACGAATATTCGAAACATTTTCGTCCTACGACTCCACGATAACGCCACCAAAATAAAACGGAAACTACCGTAATAGATGTAAACACTAAATCGAACATAATAGATGAGAGAACTTACTTCGTACACACTACTAAATCGAAGAGACTCGATGCCGGTAATGGCTAATGGAGCTTCGGTTTCTCGTCGCCACAATCGCCGCCCACAGCGAGAGATAAAAAGCTAGGATTTTTTTTTTACTCAACGAAAGACCGTAATTTTTTTTTTCCTTTTCTCGTCGTTTTTACATCTTTTATTTTTAACCTTTTCTTTCATTTTTTTTATCCATGGCCGATTTGTAATTTTTGGCAAATAGGGGATTTTTAAGGTTTTTTCGAAATTTTGTAAGGTTAGTTTTGTTTATGTTGTATGGGATAAAGTTACTATAGTTAATACTCATATGAGTAGGATTAGTCTAGGTAATAATCCTAATTTTAATAGATAAAAAGAAAAGAATAAAGGAAATTTGCTTAAAGAAAAGGAAAAATGAATGTTAAGATTAATTTTAATTCGTTAATAAAAAAGGGAAAAAAGAAATTTGCTAAAATAAAAGGCTAAAATTAAAAGTTAAAAGATAATTTTATATGCAACAAACAAAGGAATTTTATTGCAAAAATTTGAAAAAGATATATACAAATTAAGAAAAAGAAAATAAAAACAAGAAAAAGAAAATAAAAATAAAAGGTAAATAAGATTCATTTAAAAAAAAAAATTTAAAAAGAAACCACTGAAAAATAAATATTGGAAAAGATATAGATAAACTAAGAAAAGGAAAACAAAAATAAAAGGTAAATACGATTAATTTTAATTCGTTAATACAAAAAAGGAAATTTGTTAAAAGAAAAGGAAAAAAAAATCTTACGTGTAAAAAACATCAACCAATTAGATCTTAACATAATTTTAACGTAAATCTAGAAACTAATTATTTTAAGATTTTAACATAATATAAACATAAATCTAGAAACTAATTATTTTTTTTAAATAACTTCTATTTTTTCCAATTAGATTATGAAAATCGTATGATTAATCAATAATATTAAAAGAAAAATAAATAAAAAATAAAAAAGTAAATAAGAAAACTAAGAAAAAAGAAAATTAAATTAAATGTTATATTAAAACTTGGGGTGCGATTGTTGAGAGAGACCTTCAAAATCTCATTCGTGTATTAGTTAAAGAGCGAAAGAGGAAAATGAAACAAGAAAAGGTGTGATCAATGGATGAAATCAATCTGTTTAATCAGAAGATGAGCAAAATGAGTGAAAGAAAGATATGCAAAGGGTTTTTCGATGATGTGCTTTGCTTCACAAGGCTGCTTGCTGCTTCTACATTTCCTAGATATTTCATTCGTAAGAGCTTCAAAATGTGTTTTTTTTTTTTTAAAGGAAGAGCTTCAAAATGTGTTGCATGATGTTTGGTCGTAATGCTTAAATTCTATGTGGTTTTTTTTGTCATAAAGATCTGTATTATTATTTTTTTGTTCGTTTCGATATGATACTTAAAAAGGAGATTGTGATTGAATTGTAAAAAATTTCACAACAATTCACAGAATCCAAATTGTAGAAGATGGCTCAACCTTTTTGATGGATTCAAGCTTTGAGCAAAAACCTGCTAAACTCGTGGAAATATGTAAACAAATATCAAAAAGCTGTTGCACGTCTTTAAGTAGTCTATATACCAACTTACCATTGTGATTAAAGCAACCGTCAGACCTTTATTCTTTTTTTTGAAGCTCCAACGGTTGGTATTTTGCTCATCCGAAACATATAATTACTTAAGTCCGGGATCCGAGCATGTAATATGGTCATATCTAGGCCTCGGCGTTTGGGTATTTGGGTTGGGTTGGGTTCGGGTCGGTTTTTCGGTTTTAAGGTTGGATTTTGCAATTTCTTGGAACTGTAGAGTTTCTGTTCGATTTCAGTTTGGTTCCTTTCGTTTTCGGGTTGGTTCTACCCAATTGTTTTTTATATAGTTCGATTGAGATGCCAAGAGAGGAAAACATAGGACACATATGGTACATTTCGACTCTCAAATAAAAATTAGGACTACATACATACTAAAATCAGTTTAGCATTGCAAGATTTAATTTTTATTGATTTTTATTGTTAAAATAATAGTTATGATTTTTTAACCAGAAAACTGTGAAATAGAACCAACTTCACTAGAACATCTGTTCCATATGTCGTTACTTTTTAAAATTCTCTTAGAACTAAAACGTTTAAGTTGATAGGTTTGAAAAAATAACTTCATCCATTCCATGTGACATTCCTTGCCAGCTTTCACTATCATCCGACAACAATCGTTCGAAGCATCTTTGTTCCGAAGAATCTCTGCTCTCACTTCGATGTTACATTTCACTGAATCACGTCCCATTTTTTCTCCGCAGTATATAAGATAATCGAGATATTTTTTTGAATGACTTTCGACCATGTCGCAATTATATTCATCCGAACTCGGTGAATCTGCAATCGCCGCATCAAACTCGTCATCTGATCTGAGTAGCGGCTTGTCATCATTGTCCTCTATGGCCAAAGTTGGATTAGAAAACGATAGCAAAACCATGATTGAAACAAATGACATGAAAATGGTTTTATTCTCCATCTTAATTTGTTTTCTTTTGTTTTATTGCCACTAATGAGGATGTGTGTGTTTATTATAGTGATCTAAGTTCATTAATGTTATTGTGAGTTACTTTTATATTTATAAGGAATTTATTTTTTTTATCTCTCACCATCAAAATATATTTAATTAACAATAGAACTAATAACTTTGACGTTTTACGTCTTTCTTAATTTAGTATGGTTACTTTAATACATTTCAGATTATGAAATAACTTAATTAAACGTATCATTGATAGAAAATTGGGCATTGAATCACTGTCCAGAATAACTTGTAACATGATAACATATTACATATACCTTACAGAATAATAAAGTGTCTCCTCTTGTTCATTTATAGTGTCTAGATGCTCAGTGTACTCATATAAAAATCATCTGGTTTGCTTGCAGGAAACTCAAGAAGCTGAGATTAAGATGCAAATGAAGAATATGAACTTCAAAGCTACCTCAATGCCTAACTTCTATCAAGAACCTCTGCCACCTAAAACATAAATAGTTAAAGAAGGTAGATCTCTGCAATTGCTGCTCTCTGCAATTGCTGCTCTCTGATTTTGTCACTTGTCATAAATACATAATATCATGTGCAATGTTGTATACATTAAATGTAGATACCGACAAAAAGAAAGAAGACTGCTTCAAGAGAAAATTCTGAAGAAGTCATTACTATTCAAACTCCTCGCTTTGGTAGGCTGAGCTTAGATGAGAAAGCTCCTAAAGATAACCCATTCGTGAAATGAACTCTACCGTTGAAACCAAGAAGCAACCAATGCGCAAGTCACTTCCTAGGTTGCCTTCTGAAAAGACAACTTTGTCCAACGGGAAGGTGTCCCCAGGAAAAGGTGTGACAACATCAACAAAAGCAAAACCAGAAAGAAAAAAAACCGGATATAGATGTGGACCAGTCAAGTCCCATAGGCGACAATGCTGATTGCTGACCCATAAGATTCACAAGATTCAGCTCCAGGAGTGAATGAACTCATAACCGAATTTCCTATGGTAGCGGAAGTGGTTGCAGTTGAGTCTTAAAACTTGGGGTGCAATTTTTGAGACCCTCAAAATCTCATTCGTGTAGTAGTTAAAGAGCAAAAGAAGAACATAAACAAAAAAAGGTGTGAAAATTGGATGAAATCAAACTGTTTAATCTAAAGATGAGCAAAAGGAGTGAAAGAAACAGATGCAAAGGTTTTTTGATCTTGTGCTTTGCTTTACAAGGCTGCTTGCTGCTTCTAAATTTACTATATATTTCATCTGTAAGAGCTTGAAATGTGTTGCAGAATGTATAATTAGTCGTAATGGTTAACTTCTATGTGGTTGTTTGTCGTAAAGATCTGTTTTTGTTTTCTTTTCATTTTGATATGATACTTGGAAGGTGAATTTTGAAGAGATTATGATTGAATTATCGCATTTTCACAACAATTTACCGTACTGAATTGTAGAAGATGCCTCAACCTTTGTGATGGGTTCAAGCTTTGAGCATAAACATTTGGAAATAAGTAAACAAATATCAACAAACGGAAAACGGTTTATTCTGTTGGGCTTTTCAAGCCCATGTCCAACTCCTCATTAGTATGATATTGTCCGCTTTGGGTGCAGATGGCAAAGCTCTCACGGATTTGTTTTTGAGCTCCTTCCCAAAAAGCCTCATATTAATCAGAGTTGGAAATTATTATATATTAGACCATTCTTGTCTAATTTTCCGATGTGAAACTTGAATTGATATTCCAATATATTTGTACCTCCACTATGACCAACTGTGAAAATCCATACCCAAACTTAGGGACCATGCTATAACCTTAACGACTGATTTTTTAAATTTTCATACCTAAACTATGAACTCGTGGCTAGAACCTACATTGACTTAGACGGTGTTAGTCAAACCATTAACAATGCTGACTTGAATTGTTGAGTCAGCTAAATCGTCCACAGCTGTTGAGTCGGCTGCCACATCATTAAAATGAAATAAAAATAATTTCTTTTCAAAAGCGAAAAAATGATATACCGAACATAATCAAATTGAAATTCACCAATCGTAATATAAAATTTTGTTAATGTTTGGGGTCTAGATAACGAATAGTGTATTTACCAACTTACCCTAATAGACCCGAAAAAACTAAATGGGTGTTAATAGATTTGGGGTCTAAATGGGACGGGTTTAAATGGGTCGGATATATCCACCCATTACTTAAACTAACCATTGATTGAAGCTAAAGCCGTTTATTCTTGTGGTAGAAACATGTCATTTTGTAAGGAAATGCCAAAAAAAGATAACTTAGGACACTGAAATGGTGCCTTTCTGAGTACATTCCGACGCTCAAATAAAAGAACAAGGCTACGTATTGGCAAGAGAGTCAAGAAACTAAAATTAGTTTCAATAACACAAGATCTGGAAGATATAGTTGGTTTTTATTTGGTTTCAATACTAAATAGTAAATCACATCAAACAAATATCAGATATAGTATTATTATTAAAATAGTTGGTACAATACAATCAGTTTAAACCAATATTGGATAATAATAATTAGATATGATTCTTAACCAGAAAGTGGTGAAATAGAACCAACTTCACTAGAACATCTGTTCCATATCTCGTTAGTTTTGAAAATTCTTTTAGAACTAAAACGTTTGAGTTGATAGGTTTGAAAAAATAACTTCATCCATTCCATGTGACATTCCTTGCCAGCCTTCACTATCATCCGACAACAATCCTTCGAAGCATCTTTGTTCCGAAGAATCTCAGCTCTCACTTCAATGTTACATTTTTCTGAATCAGGTCCCATTTTATCTGAGCATTTTAAAAGATACTCGAAATATTTTTCTGAATGACTTTCGATCATGTCGCGGTTATAATCTTTCGAACTCGGTGAATTTGCCATCGCTGCATCAAACTCGTCGTCTGATCTGAGTAGCGGCTTCTCATCATCGGCCAAAGTTGGATTAGAAAATGATAGCAAAACCATTATTGAAACAAATGCCATGAAAATGTTTTTATTCTCCATCTTAATTTGTTTTAAGCTCTGTTAATTTATTTTCTTTTGTTTTATGACACTGATGAGAATTTGTATGTGTATTTATAGTGATCGTAAGTTCATTAAAGTTTTTATGAGTTACTTTTTCTTTGTAAGGAAACTTACAATTTTTTTTGTTCATTTCTCTTTTTTTGTTAAACATATCTTGTATTCGCTTACCAATAAGATATATTTAATTATCAATAGGATTAAAAAAAGGAACCCTCACATATATTTTTGTTAATGAAAAAAACCCATGTCTAGAGTTTGTTAAAACCTTAACAGTCAACGTTAAATTAAAACTATGCGTTTTTTATTGTAAAAAATGACATGTGTTTTGCGAAATCCTAAAGAATTTTAATGAAAAATCCCTTCAAGTAAATATGGATCCAGAATAAAAATTTCAACTATAAATTTAATGTGAAAAATCTATTTATGTCTACAGTAAAATTAAAATATAAATGATCAACATTAAATCAAATATATGTGTTTTGAATTGTAAAAATTGACAATTTTAAAACAATGTGATAATAAGATTCTTTTTCTAAAAAGTTTATTGAAAAAGACATAAACGTCAAATTTCTCGGACAACTTAATATATCTGGAGTTTTGAGAAACTTTAATAATTTTTCAAGTTGTACATAAAATTTAACATTTATTTCTTCTTCAATCAACTTTCAAACTATCTGAAATTAAATTTTGACAATTTTTGGGTTAATCAATTTGAAGATTTTATAAATTTGAATATTTTCTCTATTTCAACTTCGAGATATTAAACGCCTCGCTGGTTTTAAAAGATATCATATCATTTTAAGATTATTTATGTCATTTTTACAATGTAAAGCGCATACATTTGATTTAACGTTGATCGTTTAGGTTTACGTTTAGGTTTTAACGTAACAGTGGATAGAATGGGGGTTTTACATTAGTTTTATAGTTGAGGTGTTTATTTTTAACATATATTTACTTGAGGAGGTTTTTATTAATTTTTTGGGATTTTGCAAAACAAATGTCGTTTTCTATAACCCAAAACGCATACTTTTGATTTAACATTGACAATTAAGATTTAACGGTACTGTAGACGTAATGATTTTTTATTAACACACTTATAGTTGATGAATTTTTACATTAAATTTATAATTGAGAGTTTTTTATATTAAAAGCTCTATATTGAAATTATCAATAGAATTAATAACTTTCGACGTTTTATGTCTTTGTTAAGTATGGTTACTTTACTACATTCAGCTTATAAAATAACTTAAACAAACAAAATTAAACGTATCATAGATAGAAAATCGGGCATTGATTCATGAGCTTCATTAGTAGATATCCTATTAGAAATTAAATAACGCTACAGTTCAAACAAAAAAAAAAGGTTAAATGAAGCTTGTAAGAAGTGGACTTGCCATTACGGTTTGATTTAGGTTCAGCTTCTTTGATTTTTGGTTTATTTGGTTTATAAAAACTCAAACGGAGTAAAAACATTGGTAATTCAGTTTGGTTACAATTTGAATTGATGTAGTTATGGTTTGGTTTGGTTTGGTCTTGTTCGGTTTAGTTTGGTTTGATTTGGATTTTATTATGCTTTAAGATGAAATATATGTAGCTAGTGAGCTCAATATTAACAGTTGACCAATTTATTAGATATCTAACAATGAAGATTTAAAAATTACCACACTAATAAAGAGATGTTATGAACTATTAGGTGATGTTTATTATACGCTCATAAGCTTATTAGGTTTTATTTTGTCATCAAGTAAAACCCTCTCTTGTACTCTTATATAAATGACTCTTTATTCATTGAAATAATACAACAACATCAATTCCTTCTATCTCTTCTTTTATTTCTTCTCTTGTTCACAACACGTTATCAGCACGAAATCCTAGCCGTCTGAGCTAAGAGGTACTTAGTTTTAGTTTTTATATTTTATTGTTTTCGATATTAAGAACCAATAAAATCCTATCTTGTACTCCAATATAAAGAAGTAAAACCCTCTCTTGTACTCCTATATAAAGGACCCCTTATTCATTGAAATAATACAACAATATCAATTCATTCTATCTCTTTTCTTATTTCTTCTCTTGTTCACAACACGTTATCAGCACGAAATCCTAGCCGTCTGAGCTAAGAGGTACTTAGTTTTAGTTTTTAGATTTTATTGTTTTTCGATATTAAGAACCATATCTATCTATCTATCGATTCATGGTTCATAATATCAATCCACACAGTCACATATGATATATCCATTTAAGTTATCGAGTTAGCCATATGTCGCGCTTAATAATGAATGTGACTTGTCGATTTTTGTGTGCTTTATTTAAGTTATGTGATGTTTTTATTTTGCACGGATTTTGCAGCAAATAATTTTCATCCGAACTTTGCACGGATTTATATTATCACATCTGCACTCTTTTTATTCGATGCCATACTGTCTATACTATTTATGCACATAGTTTGCATGACATTTCTAAAACTGAATCTGATCTATTAAATCGAATATTGTTCATACTGTTTCTGCACAAATTTGTTTACATCTGATATCCGAATTTTACACAGTTCTGTTATTAAGAATGAATATTGAACTGAACACTGTTTTATATAAAACTCTGCACATAATTATTTAATCCAAATTTTGCACATTTGTATTTATCATGTTATTATTCAGATTTGGTTTCTGTTTTCAATACTGTTAATCCCGAATTCTGCACATACATGATTATAATCCAAATTTTGCACTGAACAGTTTAGACTTGAATTTCTGTGTTTATACATGCATTAGTTTTTGTTAAACCCGAATTTTGCACAAACATGATTATGACCCGAATTTTGCACTGAATAGTTCAGGCTTGAATTACTGTGTTTATACATGCATTGGTTTTTGTTAAACCCGAATTTTGCACATATATGATTATGATCCGAATTTTGCACTAAACAGTTTAGACTTAAATTTCTGTGTTTATACTTGCATTGGTTTTTTGTTAAACCCGATTTTGCACATACATTATTATAATCCGAATTTTGCACTGAACAGTTTAAACTTGGATTTTTGTGTTAGATCTGCATTAGTTTTCTGTCTTCAATACTGTTAAACCCGAATTTTGCATTGATTAGTTTATTTTGAAACCCAGATTTTGCACAGAATTATTGCATCATGCTTGTCTGTTCACTTTATCACGAAATTTGCACATGTTTATCAATATGATATATTGTTGTGAGTTGATTTATTGAGAACTTAGTTTAATGGTATGATAAAATTAAAATAATGAATGATGATGATTGATTGAGTTATTTTATATGATCTTATTATCTTTGTGTATATTATGTGTTGATCATACTAATCTATCATCACATCTTTGATTATCTTAAGATCAAATACTTTGACCATAGAGCATTCTAAAGAAAAAGTATGATCACCAGAAAGTGATATGACCTAACTTGTTATGGATGATTCCATCTAAGACCACATGACTTGAAATCTATAAGTGAATATAACTTAGTTATATTTAATTGCAAGTTGATATTACGTGAAGATAATATCACTGATACAAAGATGTTGAAATACATCACACAAATATTGTTGTCTTGCGGACACAATAACATAAAGATATTTGAGAAGTATTTTGAAATTATTTATATCTTATCTCTTTAAACTTCTTTTAGAACTCAAATTGTCACCTGGAGTGAGAATAAAGATGGTACCTGTCATTTATATTAGTTGTTTTAATTATAATTTTTTTTATCTATATGTAGTTTGATAATATTTATTATCCATCAAAAGAAAAGTATTTGCATCTAAGATTAAAAGACTTGAAGTCTATAAATAATCATAAAACTCATTATGAGTTTTTGCATCAAAGATTACAAGACTTGAAGTCTGTAATAATCTTTAGTTATGTTAAAGATTATGTAAAGAGAATATAAATGATGCAGAGATGTTAGAAGGCATACTCTACTCCTTAGACAAATATTATTGTCTTGCAGACATAGTACCATTAAAAGAAGTTTAAGAATCAATATGAGAAAATGATGTGCTGTTATTGATGAAAAGTCATGAATCACATATAATTGGTTATGAACCATTCCCTGAAGTGAATGTGATATCTTATATTGAGAAAGAAAAGAATCATGACAATAACATTGGTCGAGTGGTCATAGACGTGATATAAATATGAATATGAATATGAATATGAATATAGATATGGTTAAAGTCAAGGTCAAGGTCAAAGAGTTTCTTTCCAGAACTCAAATTCTCATCAAAAGTGAGAAAATAAAGATGGTAACAAAGAAAAGATATATCTCATATATGAAGATAAAATAATCGAGCTATCAAAGATCAAAGAGTTTACCTGAAAAACTCAAATTCTCACAAGAAGTGAGAAAATAAAGATGATACAAATAAGAGATATTTATCTTATCTAATGATGAAAAAAAAAAAAACTTGTGTTTGTACAAGATCTAGTAATATAAAGATCATTGAAAGCTCTCGAAGAGCATATTTATTTGCCTATGGAAATACAATTTAAAATTTGTCTCAAAGATTAAAAGAATCAAAGATAGAACACATGATCCAAGTTGTATATGTTATTGATTCTATACTGGATTCAATTCGAGATGGATGAACCGAAGTGTTATCATCTCGAGGGGGAGAATCGATGAATCCCACAATCAATAATAAGTGAAACATCTAGAAGATTATGTTCACACTCAAGATGAACTTGATGAATTATTGATAAAGTAAAATCAACGAATCCCACAATCCATAGTAAGTGGAACATCTAGAAGATTATGTTCACACTCAAAATGATCTTGATGAATCATTTATAAAGTAACTTTGAGAGATTTCAAAGTAAATCAAGTTGAGACAATAAGGAAAGAAAAGTTGAATACTTTCAATCATGAGTATTACCCAAGGCAATAAAAGTATGTTGGAGAAACTATATGCATTTACTACTAGATTGTACTACATAAAGATTAGTATAATGGAGATAAATGGTAAACCAGAAGTTTAATTTATATCATTGTTTGGCATGAGCCGGTTATACCATAACAGTTCAAGAATGATGCGAAAGATAATTAATGTAGACATTCATTGAAGGACCTGAAGATTATTGCTAATGATGTTTCATGTAATGCTTACTCACAAGGCAAATATGATAATATGATTATCACTAGGCAAATTAGATTTGGATTTAATAAGATGGTTGTGTGTATTCTTGTTATAGATCTACAACCTGAAGTTTGCAAGAGTATTTGGTAATGCTAGTGAATTCACATCTTAAGCCTTTAATGATAAAAGCACAAGGATAAAAGTTAAAAATCTAGAAGCATTAATTCGCATTAAGCCAACGAGTAATCAAAGGTTCTCCCATCAAAATTGGTTTAAGGTCAGAAACCAAATATTTTCCATCTAAAGGATTTGGATGTGCAATATACATCCGCATTGCTCCACCACAGCGGTATAAGATGGATCCTCAAAAGAGGTTGAGAATATTTGTTGGATATAAATCTCGACTGATAATTAAATATGTAGAGTCATCCATGAAGGACTTATTCAAGGCTCGATTTGAAAACTGTCATTTTAATATTTTAGTTTTCCAACATTTGGGGGAGAAAAGAAACAACTGAAAAAGATAAGCTGGAATGAATTATCATTGATCCTCGGACTAAAGAAAGTGAATTGAAATTCCAAAAGATAATTCATTTACAAAGTTAAGTAAATCAAGTTGCCATACGTATTTACAGACCCAAATAAAGTGACAAAGTCACATACCAGCTCTAAATGCTCCAAGAAAAATTAATGTCTCAGAAGGACAATATCTAGCTGCTAGTGAGTGTAAAGAACGCATGAAGCGTGATAGACTTGTTCCAAATAAAAGAATCCTCGAAAATAAAAAGGAGCAAAATTTGACAATGGTCAGATCGAGGAAACAAAGATTTTTGAATGATCTCAAGAAGAGACATTAAACATGACAAGAAAGAATTCAGGTACCTGAAATAATGAAGAGATCGATCTCAACAAGTTATGTCATGTGTAGATTAAAATGAAATTGAAAAGCAAATCGACGTCGATAATATTTTTGCATGCAATGTAACAGTTGATATGATGAATGAGAAAGAGGATCACGAAACCTATTGCAAAGTGTAGACAAAGAAATGATTGGCCAAATTATAAAGAAGCAATAGTCATAGAGTTACAATCTCTTGGAAAAAGATGAGTATTTGGATCAGTTGTCCATACACCTAAGAGTGTAAAACCAGTGGGAAATAAATGAGATTTTATATAAAAGAATGATGAATATGAAATTGATTATGAAGAGACATACTCTTCACTGGTGGATGCAATTACTTTCAAGTTCCTTATCAGTCTGGCAATAAGAGAAGAACTTGACTTATTCGACCCACTCGAAAATGATACTTAATGTGAAAATCTTTGAAGGATATAATCCATGAAGGATACAATCCTCGAAGAATTAAAGATATCAAAATGATACAATCTTCAAAAGATTGATGATGTCAAAATTATATTCCGAGAACTTAAAATATTCGATCGAGTTAAGATATACTACCTCCGTTTCATAAAGAGTGTCGTATTAGGATGTTATTTTTGTTTCACAAACAGTGTCGTTTTACATTTTCAATGCAGAATTTTAAATAAAAATCCAGTTTTGACCCTACTAATTTAATGCAGTTATTAGAGAGATGATTTTATTTAATGTGTGAACAAGGGTAAAACAGAACTTTTAATAGTTTTCTTAATTTATGTGAAATGTGTCAAAGTGACACTTTTTTGAAACGGAGGGAGTATATGTTTCATGAGGTATAATTGAATATTATAAGGTTAATCAATATACCCATGTGTATTTATCAAAATATTATGGATCATTGAGATCCTTAATTTGAATATATAGTTGAAACTCTTGAAGAGTTAATATAAATAATAATTTGGAAGAAAATATTTTGGAAAGACAACATTGTCTTCAAGTATTCCAAATTAAAACATTTAGCAAAAGAGATGTTATCTCAAAAAATCATTGCAGGATTTTACCTAAAGACTGCTCACATATATTTGGTCTCGAAGTACCATATTTAAAATGATAGTTAAGCAATGTATAGATTTCTTTCATGATCAACAGATGTGTTTTCATATAGTAAGAAAGAAAGCTAAAATAATAAAGAAGAGCATGAATAAAATGTTATGTACAAGTATGTACAATACAAGTTTAGAAAACTGTAAGTAAATAGAAATTTGGCTTGAAGTTCATATAGACTTAAGAAATTAACTTTTATGTGAAAAGATTATTAAGGACAAGAAGTCCAATAACTCAGAGAGTATAAGATTATCATAAGAGTTTAATTATTAAGCATATGCTTATAATAATTCTCAAAATATGGTATATGATTGGAATGCATCTCTCGAAGAAGATGATTCCAAGGGGAGAAATATGATGATGTGCATGGTTGTACTCTTTTTCCTTATCATGGTTTTTATCCCACTGAGTTTTTCCATGAAAGGTTTTAACGAGACAACAAAGAACACGGAAATGATAGACATCTAAAGGGAAATGTAAAGATGAAAGTCTATCACTCTTCCAAAGTATTTGTCATACTTTAATGAGAACAAGTGAAGCAAAGAGAATGATCAAGACAAGTCGTTAGCAAGACTCATGCACTGCAGAAGAATGGCGATGTAAGAATTCTACAAATTCATTCAAGTGAAGATTCGACAGACATATTTACCAAGGCATTACTTTGAAGAAGTTATTTCATCATATTGGATTGCGTCATCTCAAAGATCTCAAGTGATGTACTCAAGAGGGGGAGTTAATGCGCGCTGCACTCTTTTTCCCTTAACTATGGTTTTTCCCATTGGGTTTTTCTGGTAAGGTTTTTTTTTAACGAGGCAGCATCATACGCGCTTTAGAAAATATTTTGTATAATGAACGTCAAGGGAGAGTGTTATGAACTATTATGTGATATCCATTATATGCCCATAAGCCCATTAGGTTTTACTTTGTCACCAAGTAAAACACTCTCTTGTACTCCTATATAAAGTATCATTTATTCATTGAAATAATACAACAACATCAATGCTTTCTATCTCTTCTCTTGTTTCTTCTCTTGTTCACAACAAGAAATTTTTTTTTGTTAACCGTATTTATCCTTCTCCTTTAATTTAATTTAATTACATAAGATGCCACTAATCATAAAACTCTTTTTTGACATAAGAACCGCTACTTTTTTTCATTCTGATGTCGGTGATATTGTTCAGCAGCCGATGTAATAAACATGCTATGTTTTTTGTGGATAACTATTTAATTTACAAGGTAAATAATATAACATCGCAATATATAAATTTATATATTATGTGTTAAATGTATGTTTATTATGTTAAATCAGTTAATATATCATACAAAATATGAAATATCAATTTAAAATTGTGAAATAATATATTTTTTTAAATTGTTCAGAACAGTTTAACAAAAAAAAAATTAGGTTTTCTCTCACATGATTTACTTGGTAACAATTAATAAAACAGTGAGTTGCTGATACTTGTAACATGATCCTCATAATATATCTACAATGATAAAGTGTCCCCTTGTTCGTTTTTAGTGTCTAGATGCTCAGCTTTCACGTGTAAAAATTATCTGGTTAGCTTGCAGGAAACCCAAGAAACTGAGATTAAGATGGTAAGGAAGAGTCTGTACTTCAACGCCACCTCAATGCCTAACTTCTATCAAGAACCTCTGCCACCTACAACATTGTTAAATACATAATATCATCTGTAATGCTGTATACTTAAATGTAGATACCGACAAAAAGACCAAAATCTCCAAAACTAGAGGGAAAGAGGACTGCTTCAGGAGAAGATTTTGAAGAAGTCATTACTATTCAAACCCCTAGCTTTGGTAGGCTGCGCTTAGTTGAGAAAGCTCCTAAACTAAGTTGCCTTCTGAAATGACAACTCTAGCTGTCCAACGGGAATGTGGCCCCAGCAAAATTTGTGACAACATCAACAAAGGCAAAAGAAAGGACCAGATAAAGATGATTGTTGGCCTGGAAGATTCACAAGAACAAGCTCCAAGACTTGAGGTACGATTTTTGAGGCCCTCAAAATCTCATTCGTGTATTAGTTAAGGACCGAAAGAGGAACATAAACAAGAAAAGGTGTGATTAATGGATAAAATCAAACTGTTTAATCTGAAGATAAGCAAAACGATTGAAAGAAAGAGCTGCAAAGGGTTTTTGATGTTGTGCTTTGCTTCACAAGGCTGCTTGCTGCTTCTACATTTCCTATATATTTAAGAGCTTCAATTGTGTTGCATGATGTTTAGTCGTAATGCTTAACTTCTATGTGGTTGTTTGCTTAACTTCTATGTGGTTGTTTGTTGAATTATGATACTTGGGATCTAAATGGGACAGGTTTAAATGGGTCGAGGTGGATCTATGTAGGTTTTGGGAAATGGTGCTTTTCCGAATACATTCCTGACGCTCAAATAAAAAAAAAACAAGACTACGTACTGTCAAGAGAGTCAAGAAACCAAAATCAGTTTCAATAACACAAGGTCTCGAAGATTTGATTTTAATTCGGTTTCAATACTAAATAGTAAATTACATTAAACAAAAACAGATATAATATTATTGTTAAGATAGTTGGTACAATACAATCATTATAAACGATTATTGGATAATAACAATTAGTTATGATTCTTAACCAGAAAATGGTGAAATATAACCAACTTCACTTGACCATTTGTTCCATATTTCGTTAGTTTTGGAAATTCTTTTAGAGCTAAAACGTTTATGTTGATAGGTTTGAAAAATGAACTTCATCTATTCCATGTGACATTTCTTGCCAGCCTTCACTATCATCCGACAACAATCCTTTGAAGCATCTTTGTTCCGAAGAATCTCAGCTCTCACTTCAATGTTACATTTATCTGAATCAGGTCCCATAATTTCTGAGAGACTTTCGAACATGGCGTCGTTATAATAACGCGAACTCGGTGAATTTGCCATCGCCACATCAAACTGGTCGTCTGATTTAAGTAGCGGCTTGTCATCATCTTCTATGGCCAAAGTTGGATTAGAAAACGATAGCAAAACCATGATTGAAACAAATGCCGTGAAAATGGTTTTATTCTCCATCTTAATTTGTTTTCTTTTGTTTTATTGCCACTAATGAGGATGTGTGTGTTTATTATAGTGATCTAANCAACTAGATAGTGCGACTATCCTCTGTTTTTGCGAACACCATGTGATTGGTGTTTCTCCAAAGTAGAATACATGACCAGCCGTGCTCTTACCGTCATCAGGATCCGTGTTGTGGCTGCTGTCGCTGTAGCCAACAATCTTCTTTGATCCTACTCGCTTAAACACTAAGCCAAACGAAAGAGTCCCTTGCAAATATCTCAATATTTGCTTCAAAGCAATGACATGTGACTCTCTAGGATCTTGCATATATCTACTTACTACTCCCACAGAGAAAGCGAGATCAGGTCTCGTATGCAATAGGTACCTCAAACAGCCTATCCTTCGGCGATACATTGTAACATCAGCTTCGGGTTCTTCTCCTTGTACCTTAGACATCTTTACCCCAAACTCCATTGGAATGTGAGTAAGGTTACATTTGTCTAATCCTGCCTCCTTGAGAATTCTCCGTGCATACGCTTCTTGTTTCAACTCGATGCCATCTTTGCTTTGAAAAACTTCAATGCCAAGATAATAGATGAGTTTACCAAGATCTGACATCTCGAACTTAGATGACATGCTTGCTTTGAACTCTTGTATCACTCCGAACGAGTTCTTTGTTACAAAAAGATCGTCAACGTACACAGCCACGAGGAGAAACTTTGTCTTGTCTACCTTGCGATACACGGTACTTTCCTTTGAACACTTCTTGAAGTTCAAACCTCTCAAGATTTGATCAAGCTTTGTGTTCCATGCTCGTGGTGCTTGTTTCAAACCATATAAGGCTTTTGAGAGTTTGAAAATCTTATTTTCTTCTCCCTTCTTTTCAAAACCTTCCGGTTGAGACACATAGACATCTTCGTTTAGCTCTCCATGTAAAAACGCAGTCTTGACATCAAGATGGTGGATCTCCCAACTATGAGATGCAGCTATCCCCACGAGCAGCCTTATTGTCTCAAGATGAGCCACTGGTGCAAAAACTTCATCAAAATCAATCCCCGATTCTTGTACATATCCTTTTGCAACTAGTCTCGCTTTGTAGGATCTTGTGACTCTCTAGGATCTTGCGTATATCTACTTACTACTCACACAGAGAAAGAGAGATCAGGTCTCGTATGCAATAGGTACCTCAAAAATTCGAACCTTCGGCGATACATTGTAACATCAGCTTCAGGTTCTTCTCCTTGTGCCTTAGACATCTTTACCCCAAACTCCATTGGAATGTGAGTAAGGTTACATTTGTCTAATCCTACCTCCTTGAGAATTCTCCGTGCATACGCTTCTTGTTTCAACTCGATGCCATCTTTGCTTTGAAAAACTTCAATGCCAAGATAATAGGTGAGTTTACCAAGATCTGACATCTCGAACTTAGATGACATGCTTGCTTCTAACTCTTGTATCACTCCCAACGAGTTCCCTGTTACAAAAAGATCATCAACGTACACAGCCACAAGAAGAAACTTTGTATTGTCTACCTTGCGATACACGGCACTTTCCTTTGAACACTTCTTGAAGTTCAAACCTCTCAAGATTTGATTAAGCTTTGTGTTTCATGCTCGTGGTGCTTATCTAAAACCGTTTAAGGCTTTTGAGAGTTTGAAAACCTTATTTTCTTCTCCCTTCTTTTCAAAACCTTCCGGTTGAGACACATAGACATCTTCGTTTAGCTCTCCATGTAAAAGCGCAGTCTTGACATCAAGATGGTGGATCTCCCAACTATGAGATGCTATCCCCACGAGCAGCCTTATTGTCTCAAGATGAGCCACTGGTGCAAAAACTTCGTCAAAATCAATCCCCGATTCTTGTACATATCCTTTTACAACTAGTCTCGCTTTGTATTTGTTGATCGATCCATTCGCGTTTCTCTTAATCTTAAAAATCCATTTAAGACCAATGATCTTGACTCCTCTTGTTTTTTTCAACTAGCAACCAAGTCTTCTTCTTGTTTATCGAACTTATCTCTTCTTCACAAGCGTTTGTCCACTCGACCAACTCTCATGCTTCTTGATAATTCATTGCCTCGTCGTTGAGCGGTAGAAGAAGCTTCTCGCATTCTATATCGGCAAGAAGAAGATAGTCTTTTAGATAACTTGGTTGACTTATTTGACGATCCGATCTTCGAAGTTGAGGTTGTACTTCTTGCTGATTCTGTGTAGCAGTAGCTGGATCGTTCTGAGGATTCTCACCTGATATATCATGGTTTTTACCGGTTTTTGACCATGATATAAGTCTTATTTATAGAGTCTTTTGGTCTTTTTAGAGTCCTATTAGAGTCTTTGCAGGTTCAGGTACGTTTTGAGCATAATTGGAGATTTTGAAGCATTTTGGAGCATTGTGGAAGAAGATGCTGAAAATGTGAAGTTGGAGAATTGTTGGATGAACAGTGTCGATCAACACTGTTCACTGGTGTCGATCGACACCACTCGAGCCAAGCCAAACCGCCTGATTTTACAAGATTGAACAAAAGGAAATTGCCCAAAAAGTTTTCCTTATTTGCAAGTGTGCCCAATTCGTGTTTTTACCATTATATATAGTTTTCAAAGCCATTGTTTAGGCAGAATCTCATACTTTAAGAATCATAGAAGTTTAGGGTTTTGGAGAGAAAAATCAGACTCCTTTAGAGCAGATTTGGAACTCCCTTATTTCTTCTATTGATTTCTTTTATGCTTTCTATTCAAATTATGATTTTTGTTTCATTGATCATGTCTGAGTAGTTTGTTTGTTAGGTTTAGGGTTTTTCAAGGGTGATTGATGAATTGTTAGGTTGAATTGAATTGTTAGGATAAAATCATTAGAGTTCTTCATCTGGATTTGTGATTAATGCTTATTCTAGCTTNATTGATGAATTGTTAGGTTGAATTGAATTGTTAGGATAAAATCATTAGAGTTCTTCATCTGGATTTGTGATTAATGCTTATTCTAGCTTCATGACCTAGAATCTGATCTTAGGTTGATTAATAGATGCGAGAGTATTATTGATTTCGTGAACTAATGTTAGATGAGCAAAATACCTATTCGCAAAGAGATTTGGTTTAGGAATTTTGTGAACAAACCTGTTATTAATGCTTGTCTTGATTGATAGAATTTGCAAAGAGATTTGGGATTCTAGGGTTTAGACATAGATAATCTTCGCAGCGAGAGTTGGTTGATTTTATAATTATGTTTCGAGTTCAAGAACAGTGCTTAATAATTCCTAACATTCTGTCTAGACCTGTAATTTGGATCACCTGAGAATTTCCCTGAACCTAGCGTTTCGTCTCATGAATTTACTAAGTCTTTAATTGCTTTATGTTTTTAATTCCATCTTTCTTCTTAGCTTAATTCGAACTTAGAAGCTTGTTGTGTGACTAACTCTTTCCCTGTGGATTCGATCCCTATGTACTGCAACTGATCTCTTAATTTGAGAGAGTAGCTCTAGGGTAAATTTGAGAGCATATCAAATTTTGGCGCTGTTGCCGGGGAATGAGATTAGGTTCCTACAGATTTT
This sequence comes from Alliaria petiolata, assembly GCA_020283515.1. NCBI lineage: Eukaryota > Viridiplantae > Streptophyta > Magnoliopsida > Brassicales > Brassicaceae > Alliaria > Alliaria petiolata. Next base: position 8,206,407 of record JAHZTW010000003.1, on the reverse strand, counting down.
TAGTAGTAGAATTTTGTCTAGGTTTTTATTTTTGTTTTGGTTACTGATTTTCTTCAACTTTTTCTTGTGTCTGTTTCAGGTGTATGCTTAATCGCAGTACCAGAAGCAACAAGGAAAAGGAGCTTGTGACTTTGAGCATCGTGGAGCTCTGCCATCTAGAACGAACGAACCGAAAATCTGCAAGAGCGTCGATCGACCCCAACACTAGCGTCGATCGACACCCTTCACAGACTGAGATGGCGGAGCCTGTGATTTTGATAAGAGATGAAGCTGGCAATCTATTCGATGCAGAAGGGCATAGGAGGAACAACCGAGGCCAGAGACTTGATGAGAATGGAGTTGCAATCATCGAGAAAGCAGTGCAAGTAGCTGGACGTGGAAGAACACTTGGTGATTACAACATGCCTGATCAGTTCTTTGCTAATAGAGCTGCGATTCGTCCTCTTGCTTTTCAAAGGAATGACTTTGAGCTGAAGACTGCTTTCTACACATTGGTTTCTAAGCATCCTTTCCATGGCCTTCCTAATGAGCATCCCATGGACCACATTGAGAGATTTGAGGATTTGGCATCAAGCATCAAAGCTAATGGAGTGTCCTATGATTACCTCTTCTGCAAGCTTTTCCCATACTCACTTGCTGGAGATGCTGCATATTGGCTGAAGCAGTTGGATCCAGGATCGTTGACCACTTGGGAAGACACAAAGAATGCATTCCTGTGCAATTTCTTTGACGCTGCGAGGTCGGAGGAGCTGAGGATGAAGATCACTACATTCTCTCAAGGACCAATTGAAGCATTCAAGACTGCTTGGGTGAGATTCAAGGCTTATCAAAGAGACTATCCACATCATGGTTTCAGTGAGGTTCAACTGCTGGGAATTTTCTACAGAGGGATTGATTGGAGATATCAGATGGCTCTGGACGCTGCCAGCAATGGAAACTTCAACACTAGATATCCAGAAGATGCATATGTGTTGATTGAGAACTTGGTTTCTAGCAATAGTACCAAGAATGCAGATTTGGATAGGAAGAAGAAGGCTGGAAACATGGATGGAAGTCAAATTGCTGAAGTGAATGCTAAGCTAGACTCAGTGCATAGCCTTCTTGTGGGAAAGAGGCGAGTCCAGTTTGCTGCTGAAGTTGATACTTTTGAACCAGAGCAAGAAGAAGTCAATTACATCAATGGTGCTGGTTTTCAAGGATCGAGGTTTAACAATCAACAAGGCTATGGCTCTTCTTACCAGAAGCCTTTTCAGAACAACAACTTTAACAGAACATATGGTTCTTCTTCTTACCAGAAACCTCTTGCACAAGACAATGAGGTGAAATCTATGCTAGAGCAGCTTCTAGAAGGACAGCAGAAGATGACAGTGGATTTCAATGGGAAGATAGATTCACTGTACCAAGACTTGAATGGGAAGATTGATAACCTGAACTCTCATATCAAGAAATTGGACATTCAAGTTGTGCAAACTGCAGGAGCCTTGAAGAGACAAGAGGTATGCCTTCCAGGAAAGACATACGTGAATCCTCGACATCAAGTCAATGCCATCATGGTGAAGAGTGTAGAAGAAATCGTGATAGTGTCGATCGACACTACTACTGAGTGTCGATCGACACCATTAGAAAAGCTCGATAATTCGAGTTCTGGTGGACCGATATCGACCATCGTCGACACCAAAATATCGACACCAGATCCTAGCATCGATCGACACTACGTGGTGTCGATCAACACCTTTCCCAGACTTCACCAAATCGACCTGAAGCTTCAACAACTGCAGAGGAAAGAGTGTACAAGCCTAAAGTACCCTATCCCAGGCCTTCTAGAAGGTCTAAACAGGAGATAGAAGAAGCTAGATGCAAGGAAATGATGGATAAGCTGATGGTTGAGTTACCCCTAGTTGATGCAGTCAAACTTTCACCTGCATTAAGAAGATATCTCAAGAGAATGGTTGTCAATGGTGTGAGTCCTGAGGAAGGAGCATTGCTTACCAGAGACATGAATGCTATTATCTTGAACATAGTTCCAAGGAGGAAGAAGAAGGTGTGGGTTTCTGAACAAGTCAGTGCTGTGATTTAGAGGAGGATTCTAGAAAAGTTACTTGATCCGGGAAACTTTGTGCTAGATTGCTCAATCTCAACAGGGAGGTTTCCTCGTTCTCTCTGTGATCTAGGTTCGAGTATCAACTTGATACCATACTCTGTTGCTGTTAGACTTGGAATGGCTGATTTCAAGCCAACCAGAATCTCTCTTGTCCTAGTTGATCGATCAAAAAGAATCCCATAAGGTGTTCTAGGAGATGTTCCCTTGAAGATCGAAGGTTGCATGATTCCCACAGACTTTGTGGTTTTGAAGTATGATGAAGAACTTGCAGATCCTCTTATTCTGGGAAGATCATTCTTAGCTTCAGCTGGTGCCATTATTGATGTGAGGAAAGGGAAAATAGAGCTTGATTTGGGTGATGTTGTCATGAGCTTTGACATTGACAAGTTAAGGGGACCATCCACCATTGATGGTCAAGCTTTTTCAGTAGAGAATTCCCTAGATAAAGATCCAATCCTGAAACATGTAGATGACGTTACTGATGGGTATGACAAGGAGCTGGATACTAAAGAGCAAATGAACAAGCTGGTTGTTCAAGAGGCATTGGATGGAAATTCTGAGGAAGTTGAGGAGCTAGAGGATTGGAGTGGAAACATAATTGCTGATCATCTCTTCAGGACTATGAGCAGAGATGAGGGTCTAACCAATGCCAAGTTGATGGAGGAAGACGTTTTCGTCATGGAGGCAAGAATTACAGAGCTGAACTGCAGGAAAAGTGCAGAGATTCGAGCTGCAGGTATGGTGTCGATCGACACCCTTCGCAGATCAATCCACAAATCGTTTCCAATGCTGCAAATCCATCATATGCTGTCAAATAGACAACTCCACATCCTACAGCCCATACAACTCCAAGAAAGTAAAGGTATGTACTTCCTGGAATCAATTCCAAACCCCATGATCTTATCAATAAGAACTTAAAAGGTTCAAAAGGTGCTTCACACTTATGCAAGCAACAAGATTCTCGTAGAAGCCTTGGTGTTTTTTTTGATGATTATGCAGGAAAAAGAAGTGTCCCACCCGAACTCATGTTCCACCCTGCTGATGTTCCTCATTTTCTTGGTCGTTCTCATGCACCTAACGCCTATACACCACCATGGATGAGGAGACATTCTTCTGGGAGGCATTCAATGCCACCATCTGATCCACCAGACGTCTGAATCCCGGCACAGTCAAGCTAATGACTAAAAACAAGCGCTGAGTGGGAGGCAACCACTTTTAGGTAGGATTTTTCTTTGATTTTTGTTTTATTTTTCACTAACTTTTGGTTTTGTTTTGGGTTTCAAAAAAAAAACAAAAAAAACAAACTACCGGACGGACGGATGTCGACCGTGGTCGACACAGGAGCTCGACATGAATAGTGTCGATCGACACTGTTCTGTTCATGGTGTCGATCGACACCCCCTCGGAGGTAAGTTTACTCAACTTTTTTTTTCATATCTCTCTCAATTCTCAACAGATTTAAGTGATTTAAGAGCCTAAGTTGTGTAAATTTTCGTCCTCTATCCATCTTGTCCATTATCCTTTCGATTTGGTTTGTTTTTGACCTTAAGATTTAATCACACTGAGGACAGTGTTGTTAAGTCTGGGGGAGGAAAATACTAATGTATTTTGCTTTGTCTTTTATTTTGAGTCAGTTGTGTCAGTCGTTTTTGTTTTATTGAGTCAAAATCAGTTGAAATTTTCAGTTTTTCTTGGAACAAAACCACAACATATTGATACTTGAAGGACCATTTCCATAGTAGTTGATTGTAGGTTTTATTAAGTAGAAAGCTGCAAGTAGATCAGTTTAACAGAGAGAGTTCAAATTCCTATTAAGAGCTTGGTATGCATTGGACTTGATTCCTCTTTCAGCACTGACAAGATAAGAAAACTACAGTATCTCCTTGATCTTCCCTTAAGAAAAGAAACTAAGAAAAAAAAAGAGTCTAAGTCAAGGAATAGTGCAAAGATCCTCATGAGTCTGTCTCCTCACAAGGAACAATATTACTGAGAGCTCATGAACCTGTCTCCTCACAAGGAACACAAGTAAAGAGCAGCACTATTCCAAGGTTTCAAAAAAATAAGAAAAAGTCAATGAAAAGATCTTTAGAATAAGAAAAAGTCAATGAAAAAATAAGAAAAAGTCAATGAAAATGGGCCGCAGTTGACTAAGGAAAGAGAAAATAGGAGAGTTGTACCAAGAATGTCTTGTCCAGACGCTAAGGAAGGGAAAGAATCTGTAAGTTCTTTGGTCATACAGTTTGTTAGAGTTCGAAATTTTATTAAAGAAGGGATTTGGACTTGAACTGGGAGATTGCTAAGCTTCTGGTAAGTACACTGAAACACTACCTAAGGTTGGCTCTATGGTATGTGGATTCAAGAGTGTTAGTTCAATGTGGCGTTCCTAAAGATTACTGATTGTTTCTGTTTTCAAACCTCGACTCTACATTTAGTTTCTGTTTTGCTTGAGGGCAAGCAAAAGCTAAGCCTGGGGGAGTTGATATATCATGGGTTTTACCGGTTTTTGACCATGATATAAGTCTTATCTATAGAATATTTTGGTCTTTTTAGAGTCCTATTAGAGTCTTTGCAGGTTCAGGTACGTTTTGAGCATAATTAGAGATTTTGAAGCATTTTGGAGCAGTGTGGAAGAAGATGCTGAAAATGTGAAGTTGGAGAATTGTTGGATGAACAGTGTCGATCGACACTGTTCACTTGTGTCGATCGACACCACTCGAGCCAAGCCAAACCGCCTGATTTTACAGGATTGAAGAAAAGGAAATTGCCCAAAAAGTTTTCCTTATTTGCAAGAGTGCCCAATTCGTGTTTTTACCCTTATATATAGTTTTCAAAGCCTTTGTTTAGGCAGAATTTTATACTTTAAGAGTCATAGAAGTTTAGGGTTTTTGGAGAGAAAAATCAGACTCCTTTAGAGCAGGTTTGGAACTCCCTTATTTGGTATAGTGATTTCTTTTATGCTTTCTATTCAAATTATGATTTTTGTTTCATTGATCATGTCTGAGTAGTTTGCTTGTTAGGTTCAGGGTTTTTCAAGGGTGATTGATGAATTGTTAGGTTGAATTGAATTGTTAGGATAAAATCATTAGAGTTCTTCATCTGGATTTGTGATTAATGCTTATTCTAGNGGTGATTGATGAATTGTTAGGTTGAATTGAATTGTTAGGATAAAATCATTAGAGTTCTTCATCTGGATTTGTGATTAATGCTTATTCTAGCTTCATGACCTACAATCTGATCTTAGGTTGATTAATAGATGCGAGAGTATTATTGATTGCCTTAACTAATGTTAGATGAGCAAAATACATATTCGCAAAGAGATTTGGTTTAGGGATTTTGTGAAGAATCGAACTTGTTATTAATGCTTGTCTGGATTGATAGAATTTGCAAAGAGATTTGGCATTTAGGGTTTAGACAAAGATAATCTTCGCAGCGAGAGTTGGTTGATTTTATAATTGTGTTTCGAGTTCAAGAACATTGCTTAATAATTCCTAACATTCTGTCTAGACCTGTAATTTGGATCACCTGAGAATTTCCCTGAACCTAGCGTTTCGTCTCCTGAATTTACTAAATCTTTAATTGCTTTCTGTTTTTAATTCCATCTTTCTTCTTAACTTAATTCGAACTTAGAAGTTTGTTGTGTGACTAACTCTTTCTCTGTGGATTCGATCCCTAAGTACTGCGACTGATCTCTTAATTTGCGAGAGTAGCTCTAGGGTAAATTTGAGAGTATATCATCGCCCAAGCTGTCTTCATTTTCTTGCTCAGAACCACTTGACGCGATGCTACCGGTTTCTTCCTGTTCGTTTTGTTGCTCGACGCCAACAACCGCAGGTCCTTCTCCGGTATCAAACATACCAGGATCCCTTCTTGATCCTTGTTGTGTTTCATTACAGTTCCAGCCAGTACACTCATTAAAAACAACATCACGGCTAACAACTATCTTTCTTGTAGTTGGGTCATAAAGACGATAAGCCTTGGATCCTGGCTCGATCCCAAGGTGTACTAATGACTTCGATCTGTCATCAAGCTTCTTAAGATTCATAGCTTGTACCTTTGAGTATGCCAAACAGCCGAACACTTTTAAGTACTCAATGTTTGGTTTCTTCTCTCTTAAACACTCATAAGGGGTCATGTTCTCAAGCACTCGTGTTGGTACTCTATTGATCACGTGAATGGCGTGTCGTACAGCTTCTCCCCAAAAATAATTCGGCACCTTCATAGCCTTGAGAATGCTCCTAGTCATCTCCATTAGGGTTCTATTTCTCCTTTCCACAACACCATTCTGTTGTGGTGTGTAAGGAGCTGTGAGATGTCTCTTGATACCACTTGTATCACAGAACTCGTTGAACTCTCTTGAGGTGAACTCTCCTCCTCTGTCGGTTCTAAGAGTCATGATCATCCTCCCAACGTCCTTCTCTAGCATGCTTTTCAACACCTTGAATCATTCATAAGCTTCACCTTTTTCTTTTAACAAGATAGTCCACATGTATCTTGAAAAATCATATATAATAACAAAAATGTATTTGTTATTTGCCATGGTGGATGGTGTTATGGGGCCACATAAATTTGCATGTAGAGGCTCCAAGGACTTGGAAGCTCGAAACACTGAATTCTTTGGGAAAGATTGGCGAGTTTGTTTTCCAACTAGATAAGACTCACACAATTTTTTCTCATCTCTGGTTTACGACAAACCTTGCACCATCTTTTGCTGAAACATCGTATTCATTGTTTTGAAGCTAATGTGTCCCAAACGAGCATGCCATCTCCAAGCATCATCCTCTATACTCGTGTGCAGGCAAGTTGGTTTCCCTATTTGTAGCTTAATCTTGTAGAGCCTGTTGGGTGATCTTTTAACTTTCACCAAAATTCTTCCCATCGGATCATGAACTGTAAGATAGTCTTGTCTCATCCTTACATCACATCCAACTTATGTAGCTTGTCCTAAGCTCAGGATATTGCTCTTAAGTGAAGGTATGTAATAGATGTCAGAGACCAAAGTCTGTTCACTCGTCTTACTTTGAAACAGGATTGCTCCTTTTCCTGCAATTTCAACACAAGACCCATCTCCGAACTTGACCTTCTCTTTTATGTTCTCATTGAACTCCGAAAAATATTCTTTATGATCAGTCATGTGGTTACTCGCCCCATTGTCAAGGTACCATAATTCTTCGTCTTTGTAACTGATCTCGTAATTTTCAGTATTACTTTTTCTTCATTCAAGAACACTAGTTCGTGCATGTAGAGCGCCGGGTCTGCGTCTTCGGTCTCTACTGTGTTTGCTTCTTGTATTCTCTGTATTCTATCCGGACATACAGAGGCAAAGTGACCAGCTTTATCACAACGGTAACAAATCACCTTTGACAAATCCTTCTTTTCCTTTCCCTTTGATTTGTCACGATCTGATTGTTGTGTTCATATGTCTTGTGGATTTGATCGACCTTTTCCATGTCCTCTGTTTCCTTTACCACGACCTTTCCCTTGTGAAGAAGTCGTGTTTCAATCCTCAGAGTTCGCATATAGCAGCTTCTCTTGTGAATCTTCGTGGTTTTCTTCATCTACGATCCGTTCTTCATAAGCTTTGAATCTTCCAACAATGTCTTCGAAGCTCGTTTTGTTGAGATCTAATAGATGTTCAAGAGAGGCTATTAGATGTATATACTTTGTTCTTGGCAAACTGTTGAGAAACTTCTTGATAAGCTTAGGTTCGTCAATTGTTTGTACGAGTGCAGAAAATTTCAAGGCTATTTCTGATAGCTTTCCCGCGAAGCTATCAAAAGCTTATGTGTCCCTCATCCTGATGCGTTCAAATTCTGGCATTAGGGTTTGTACTCGAGCCTCCTTGACTCGATCTGCACCCATATGGCGTGATTTTATTGCTTCTTATATCCCTTTCGGAGAATCTTGTTCACCCACTTGCAAAATAAGAGCCTCCAGGATCTATTGGAACAATAAACCAGTGGCGATATCATTCTTGTCTAGGGCTAATGAACCTGGTTGAATAGACTCTCATACCTTATGAATTCGCAGTAGAACTTTCATTCTCATACCCCCATACCGTGTAATTTGTTGTTGTTAGCATCAGACATTGGATAGAGGATGGTATGACATCCTTTTGACGAGCAGGAGGGACGACGTCTCCCATGACTTGGCGATGCTTCTTTCCTTCTTCTCCTTGTTCGTCAAAGCTTCGAGACCAAGCATGGATCGCTTGCCTATGAGCTCTGATACCAAATAAAGTGTCTTAAGAACAAACCTTTAAAGAATTACTCTTTATTGATGTTTAGAAAATCTCTCAAAACTAAACACAAGTTTGTTCTTCTCTTAATATCTTTGTAACATCTCGACATTTATATATATAGGTTTAACACAACTTTGTTAATCCTATTCCTAAACCTACTAGTAAAGGAAAACTTCTCTTTTCCTATTACAACTTGACATTTATATATATAGTGAGAACCATTTTAGGGTTTCTTAATGGGCCGATCTAATTTGAAGTCGGGCTTTTTAGAGGAGATACGAATCCCGGCTCTAACAGTTAGTCCCCCCCCCAAGTTCGGCAAACAGAAGTGTTGAGTTTACCGAATTAGAAGGAAACGGTTCGACATGAAATGAGGTCGGCCTGCTGTAAGTTAGAATTTAAATCGTATATTCGTACCTTTGAATTCCAGGTCGGTGCTTGTACAAGAAGCCCTAATTTTGGCGCGTGGCTAGTGAAGACATCGCGTGCCGATATGACCTTGTCGATTCACACGTGCTGGTCTAGAGTCGACACGTGTCACTCATACAATGAGCCGCCGATTAGAAATAATGCGAAGAAATATGAATAGTCGCCGATGTAATGATGACTCTTGGGAACAGCTCTGGGTCTCTCTATAAATAGAGCGAAGTTCTCCCATTTTCGCACTTCTACATCTCGCGAGGGAAAGGATTGTAAGGTTAGCTCCCGACTTTCCCTGCTTTTATTTTATTAATTTCGCAGATAATTTCTCTCCGCCGTTTCTATCTGTTGCTCCGCCTTGATTTCTCCGACCTGCATCAAGATCCATCGCCGTGTTCTTCAGAGATGTTGAAGATTTGTTCAAACCTGTCTGGATCGAAGAAATACAGGTCGGCTCAAAATAAAGCCGATGACGAGTTTCGCAGAATATCAAAGGAAGACACGATCGTTCAGAGCCGATCTAAAGGGAAGAAGGTTGCTTTGTCTCCAAATCGATCCCATTCTGGATCGGACGAAGAAGATGAAGCTGATTTAGTAGTGAGGAAAGCCGCAGCAGAACGTTTTGTTGCCGATCAGGTCGGGACTGTTCGTAGGGATGATAATGAGGCATCGACGCGTGCGCCGTTCCTGATTCCTGAACTGTGCGATGAAGATGACCGATCAGAGGGATCTGGGGCGATGGTGATTTATAATGAGGACGACCGATCTGGAAGATCGAATGAATTAGCGATATGCGACGACCTGAACCTCATACTCGTTGAGGAGCACACAAATAGGTTCGGCGTCATTAATCTAAACCCTAAGGCGAAGAAGGTCCGACGAAAGAAAGGGGAGCCTAAAGTCAAACTGGTGGCTGACAACGTACATGGAGTCTTCCAAACGAAATCTACCATGGAGTCGTTGATTTCATTGAAGGAGGAATTCGACATTGATCTGAGAGTAATTTTTATGGTTCCCAGTCCGTCAGAACGTCTGTGGGATGCTCCACCGGGATGGATATATCTCTACGAGAGCTTCCTCCAAAAAATCCATCAGTGGTTTCCTCTCCCTCATTTACTGTTGGAGTTTGCCGACAAGAGAGGGTTGCCGATCTCACAATTCTCCCATGGCACCATCCGCCTGGTCGTCAGTCTTCTGGTGGTTTCGATTAAACACCAAATTCCTCTGGACTACGCCATCTTTCACGCGATGACGTGTACACGGAAGAATAAAGCCGACCTGAAGTACCGAGGTTCGTACTACACGAGTATGAAGTCGAGGTTCAATATCATCACCGGCGGTCAGTCCTCTAAGGTCTCGAACTGGCACGATCAATACTTCTTTGTGCTGATTAACTATTACTCGGTAGTCGATCAAGACGGAATGGGGAGAGATTACCGGTAGCAACCCTAGCTTATTTTTTTTTTAAGTAAGGGCCGCTATCATTTCTGATAGGCTTCTTTGTTCCTTACAGATTATAATTCCATTGTGTTTGTTGACGATCCTAAGGAGATCTTAAAGATCGCAGAACGTTTCGCGGCGCTTTTTGCAATCACTTGGCCGAGCATCACAGAGGAAAGACTTGCGAGAACCCAAGGTTGGTGGCTGATATAACCGTGCTGAATTTTTTCAAAGATCCTCCGATCTGAGAATGGTTTTCTTATGTAGCGGCGTTAAAACGAGCACATCATAGAAGAATGAGGCCACGTCCTTTAGCCGATCTTTCGGGCGACCTTGAGGATGCTCTAAACCCCGCCGCCGACCAGTCCACGGTCCGAGAGCATGAGGTCTCGACCGGGGTCGAGGGTGAGGAAACGACAGCTAGGAAAGCCGCGTAGCTTGCCGAGAAGCAGGCCAAGAAAGTTGCTGACAAAAAGGCTGCCAGAGAAGCTTAGGCCAAAAAGAAGACGGTGCAGAAGACACATTAGAGCACCTCTGAGGCTGTCAAAGAGAATGAAGCGACCGACCAGGGTGCTGGCGGGTCAGTCGACGAGAATGTCGATGATACGGAACCAAGCGAGAGGATGCCTGAGCTGAAGAGATCTCGGAATGAGAGGGCTCTCCATCCTTTCGGTTTCTCGTACGAGTACCGTGGAAAAGGACCGATCACAAGTGATCCAATGGCTTGCCTCGGTTTCTTTCTCAAGCTAAAGGACCATCCGGCGAGAACTTCCACTGACGTTTCTGGTCTTATCCGGAAAGAGGATATCGCGCGTTTCACGATGGAACAAGCCCGGGTAATTTTTTTTTCTTCTGCTTGGTTGTTGTCTTTCTTTATTATTCGTATTTAACAGAGATGTTTCGCGTTTCACGTGATGTGCGGTTACGACCGTGACGCTCAGAAGCGTGCAGTTAACCAAGCCAAACTGGAGTCCCTTAAAGAGGCTCTTGAGTCGGAAAGAGCAAGACTTGTCGAGCTGGAGATAGCGGCCAAAGAGCTTGAGAGGGAGAAAGCAAGGTCGGAACGGTTCGAACAGGAGGCTTACAAAGCTAAGGAGCATCTTGGAATTTTCCGATCCGAGGCGGCCGAATGGAAGAAAGCCGCGAATCATGTTGCAAAGAAATATCAGCTCGAGAAAAAGGAGAGGAAAAAGATCCACGAGGTTGGCAGGAATGCAGTGAGGATGATCCACGATCATTATGCCAGTGTGATGGACAAGATGAGAAGGCATCTGGCTCAGAAGGACGAGACCGAATCCATTATTACCACCACGGCTCAATGGAAAGGAGCCGAACAGGTGATCGAGATGATCGAAAGACAAGGTCTCGAATTTCCTGAGGCTGTCAAAAGCAAAGTGGCCGAGCATGTTCGGGACTGGGAGGCCAGGCAGGCCGCTTTTGAAGAAATGAGCTTTGATGATGACGAGCAGAAAACTCCGACTCTTAACGAGCTTCTTAATAAGGCGGTTTTCGTGGTTCCAAGCGGTCCGCTACGCCTGTGCCAGCGATCGGGAATGAGTCCGCTGCGGCCGTCCAAGCAGAAACGTCGGATCCTCCAGGGGAGCACGTTGCTGATGGTGAGAACTAGCACGATCTTAGGCCCGAAGACGCTGATCATGACGAAATTCTGGAGGATCTCCCTGAAGGAGGAGAAAAGGTCGATGAAGAGATCGAGAAAACTTGGGACTGATCATCCCCGATTGTATGTTTCGTGTTTTTGTAGATTTATCCAAGTACTTTTGTTGCCGACTTGGATTTGTTTTAGTTTTTTGTAACTTTTCGAGGGATTAATGAATGGAATGTTTGGTTTTTACGAATGATCGTGTTGTTTTTGGAGTACGAACATGAGAGTGCGATGCGATAGCGGCTTTAAAATTCATGCGACTGAAATTCCAAGTGAAGAATATGCGAGTCGGGTCGGTAGTATTTAGAACACTTAGAAATATTCATAAGTCGACTGCAAGATGCGATCTGGTCGACTTAATAATATTGGAGGGCTTAAGACTGCAGAACAGTATCCGGCTTTAATGGGAAGTGTGAATACAAAACATGCGAGTAGCTCGGCTTATATCGTTATGTACCACTCCTTTTCTAAGTGTGAATAGTGATATGCGAATCAGGTCGGCGTCTTTATCAATACAACTTAGAAAAATCTTAGTCGAATATAGGTAGCAAGTCTGATCGGCTTATAAACTATATGGCTTAGATTTTGCGAACAGGTCGGCTTATACGCGGTAAAACGCGGCGTTAGAACGCATACAAGCGGACTTGGCTTTGTAATGCCAAACTTGGTGGATCAGACCCAGTTTTAAGGCGGATGGAGCATCTGGCCTGGATGCCGATATGAGAGTTTTGAAGAGGTTGAACTAATAATTTTATTGATGAAAACAACGGTGGCCTACAAAGTGGAAAAAAGATAAGTCCCCCTTTTTTGATCGGGGGGAGCAGTTGTACCCACCGGGAGATGGGTTGCCTACTTACCCCTTTCGGGGATCAAACCGCTCCGTAGTTCATAGTGCTCGAATGAGTATGTCTTTTTTTTTATCAAGGAATTCCTGCGCCGATCTTAATAGTAGTAACGCTTGAGGCTCATTGAGTTCCAAGCGCGGGGGACGAACGCCTACTGTGGTCTCAAGTCGATAAACGCCTGGTTTAACGACCTTTGTGATGATGTAAGGACCTTCCCAGTTGGCGCCGAGCTTGCCGGCGTTGCGCTCCTTAGTGTTCTCGTATACTTTTCAAAGAACCAGATCGCCCTGATCGATATATCGGTTGTGAACCTTCCTGTTGTAGTAGCGTGCTGCCTGATTCTAGTAGTTATGCATTCGGAGAAGAGTCTGGTTCCTTGTTTCTTCGAACGTGTCGAGGTTGTCGATCAGCATTGCGTCGTTGAGGTCGGGGTTCTCTGGGAGAACTGTTCGTCGTAAGCTGCCGACGTTGACTTCGGCCGGCACCATTGCCTCGCAGCCATATGCTAAGGAAAAGGGAGTCTTTCCTGTTGCAGTGCGGGGGGTTGTGCGATGAGACCATATGACTCCATCGAGCTCATCGGCCCAGAGACCCTTCTTCGCGTCAAGGCGTTTTTTGATGCCGTCCAGGATTGTCTTGTTAGTTGCTTCGGCCTGACCGTTACCTTGTGGATGTCGAGGAGTGGATTTGTTGAGGTGGATCTCCCATCGTTCGCAGAATCCTTTGAAGTTCTTGGAGATGAATTGTGATCTGTTGTCTGTGACGATCTCGTGAGGTAGGCCGTGGCGATAGATGATGTACTTCCAGACGAAATTCTGGACCTCCTTGTCTTTGATGCTAGCGAAGGACTTGGCTTCTACCCACTTGGTGAAGTAATCTGTCACGATGAGCATGTATTTACGTTGGCGGGATGATGGCATTGGTTCGACGATGTCCATTTCCCGGCGCATGAATGGGTAAGGAGGGATGGCCGATGTTAGCAGCTCGGATGGTTGATGGATCATTGGCCCGTGGCGCTGGCAGTATTCGTATTTGCGTGCATACTGCTCGCAGTCTTCCTGCATGGTTGGCCAAAAAAGGCCGTGTTTCTTGATCTGGAGGGCGAGTGCGCGTCCACTCGAGTGGTTCCCTCCAGCTCCGTCGTGAGTTTCTTTGATAGCCCGGTATACTTCATCGCCATGGATACAAGTGAGGAGCGTTCCGGAGGCCGTCCAACGACAAAGAATGTTATTGGAGACAATATACTTAGCGCTGCGAGCGCGTAGTCGTCGAGTTGACCACTTCTCTGCGGGTAGCTCGCTTGTTTCGAGGAAGCGTCGAATGTCGATTCGCCAGTCTGGTGCATTGGTTGTTTCTGAGGTAGGAGTAGAGTCGGCTTCAGTTAGTGTGATGGCGAGGACGACCTGGATTGGCGCAATACTTGGTGAAGTAATGCCATCGATGGGTATTATACGTCTCAAGGCAGAGTCCTTGTCGGATGCCAGAGCGGCTAAAGCGTCGGCTCCCTTATTTTTGGATCGGTTGACTTGGAGAAGTTCTAAAAATTTTGAATTCCGTTGCTAGTATTTTTACCAAGGCGAGGTAGGCCCCCATTCGGTCGTCTTTGGCTTCGTATTCGCCGCTGAACTGCTTTGCGACGAGCTGGGAGTCGCTGTGAGCTCGGATGTGTTCGATGTTCATGCCTCGAGCCAGACGAAGCCCTGCGATTAATGCTTCGTATTCGGCTTCGTTGTTGGAAGCTGTGAACTCGAGTCGAATGGATTGTTCGAGGACTTCTCCGGTAGGTGATTGTAGTTGAATGTCGATGCAAGAACCGAGACGTGATGACGCGCCGTCCACGTACAGTATCCAGGGTTCGGGGGTCGGTGGTTCCTCGCTGACCAACTCTGGAGATAATTTGATAATGAAGTCGGCCAGGACTTGTGACTTAACGCTGGTGCGATTCCGGTACTCGATGTCGAACTCAGATAGATCGATCGCCCATTTCACCATTCATCCAGACTGTGTTGGACTTTGGAGGATGGTACAGAGTGGCTGACTGTTGAGGACGGCGATCGAATGTGATTGGAAATATGGGCGTAGCTTGCGGGATGCGATGACGACCGCCAATGCCAATTTCTCAAAGGTCGGGTAGTGTGATTCAACGCCGTCCAATGTCTTGCTGATGTAAAAGATCGGCCTCTGTTCACCCCGATCTTCCCGAACTAGAACACCACTAACTGCCGCGCTAGAAACAGCGATGTGGAGTAATATTGTGTCACCGTTCTTTTGTTTCGTGAGGATTAGTGGCGTAGATAGGTAGGTCTGTAGTTGTTGCAATGCTTCCTCGCATTAGTCGTCCCATTCGAAACGTTTGTTGCCTCGGAGGAGTTGGTAGAATGGTAGGCACTTGTTCGTGGATCGTGAGATGAAGCGATTCAAGGGGGCGATTCTGCCTATGAGCCGTTGGACTTCGCGTGTGTTTTTCGGGGACGATAGTTCCAGGATTACCGAAATCTGCTTGGGATTAGCTTCGATGCCACGCTGGGTGACCAAGTAGCCAAGAAATTCACCCGAGGTCACCGCGAATGTGCACTTTGTTGAGTTGAGCTTCATGCCGTATTTATAGAGTATGCGGAAGCATTCTCGTAAGTGGGAGATGTGGTCGTCGACCTTCAATGACTTGACGAGCATGTCGTCAATGTAGACTTCCATTGTCTTGCCAGTTGATTACGGAACATCTTGTTAACGAGTCGTTGGTAGGTGGCTCCTGCATTCTTCAAGCCGAATGGCATGACCTTGTAGCCATATGTTCCCCGATCTGTGATGAATGCGTTTTTCTCGCTGTCTTCTGGATGCATGAGAATCTGATTGTTGCCCGAAAAGGCGTCCATGAAGGAGAGAAGTTTGTATCCTGTCGTAGCCACGACGAGCTGATCGATTCGGGGAAGTGGAAAGCTGTCTTTTGGGCAGGCTTCGTTCAGGTCGGTGAAGTCTACGCATACTCGCCATTTGCCATTCTTCTTCTTTACAACAACGGAATTAGCCAGCCAATCGGGGTACTTGACCTCGGTGATGGATCCAGCTTGTAGTAGTTTCTCTACTTCATCGTGGACGGCCTGGGCCGTTCAGGTCCAAGTTTGCGGTGCTTCTGTTTGATCGGCTTGAATGTGGCGTCCACAAAGAGTTCGTGTTTGGTAAACTGTGGATCGATGCCTTTCATATCGGCCATCGACCAGGCGAAGGTCTCAATGTTTTCACGGAGGAAGGTGATGAGCTCGTCTTTCATGCTTGGGAGTAGTTCCGTGCCTATCCCGACGCATCGTTCTGGATGCTTGTCGTCGATGTTAACCTGGACGACGAGGTCGCTTTTCGGCTTCTCGTGGTGAATGACCCGTGGGTCGAGGTCGTTGCCGTTTTCGATCATGAACGTAGAGGCGTTCCGGACTCATTGCTTATCGATGTAGCAGTGTCGTGAGACCGTCTGGTCGCCGTGAATAGTAAATATGCTACCTTTGATCGGCATCTTCACGCACTGGTGGTAAGAGGACGGTATGGCTCGCATTGAGTTAATCCAAGGTGTGCCGAGGATGACGTTGTAGATAGCTGGTTTGTCGATGAAGTCGAATTAGACGATGGAAGTTTTTCCGCCGACCCGAACAGGGAGTTGGATTGTTCCTATCGTCGAGATTGAGTAGCATGTTTAGCCTGTGAGAGGTGATGGTGCGATATGGATCTCTGAATCTTTAATTCCCATCTTGCGGAGGGTATTCTTGAAGATTAAGTCGACCGAGCTGCCCGTGTCGATGAGAATTTTGGAGACCAAGTTGTCGCCAATTTGTAGCGAGATGACCAGGGGGTCGTTGTGAGGTCGGTCGATGCCACGTGTGTCCTTTTCAGTGAACGTTATTGGAATGTCATCAGAGAAGAGGGCGGGTGAGTCAGTCGATGCGTTTGCGGCCTTGCGCTCGTGTCGTTTGATGGAGTTGATGGATTCCGAACAGAACATGAGTCCGTCCATGATCATGTTGATTCGTCGTCGGGTGGGCGAGGGAGGTGGTGTCTTCTCATCGTCCCGCTCTCTCTTATTGTCGTCTTTGTTCCGTCTGTTCAAAGCGTTGTTATTGTCGGGGCGTCGATCGTGGCTCCGTGGCTCAGGAAGCTTGCACTCGCCATCCTCCCACTTTTTCTTTAGTAGGCTGTAGAAGATCTGACATTCATCGATGTCATGACTGTGAGAGTTGTGATATTTGCAATATGGGCCCTTTGCTTCCGAACTCTTTGGGTTGTTCTGGTCGTACTTGTTCCAGCATGGTGGACGGGATGCGGTGTTCACGCTTCGCCGGTTCTTGTCGCCTCCGTCCTGGTGTTGACGTGGCTCTTGGTGGCCGTCCTAGGCGGCGGGTCGGGACTTCTTATCGTGCATTGATTTGTCGTCCGCTAGTGATTTTGCTTTAGCAGCCTTGTCTTCTTCGACCCTTATGTAGCCAGATGCTTTATGTAAAGCGTCTTCCAGGGTTTTGGTTTTTCCGGTCTTTAGCTTATCGCAGAATGCTTGATCGTCTCGCATGTTTTTGATTAGAATCCCGAGAGTAATCTCGTCGGGGAGTCTACACTGAGAGACGATGGCCAGGAATCTGTCCAGATAGTTGCGGAGTGACTCTGTGTCACCTTGTACGCAGGACCATAACTCGAGCTCGGAGGTCGACGTATCGATGTAAATCGAGTAGTGTGTGAGAAACTTCTTCCGCAGTTCCTTGAACGAGTCGATCGAGTTGGGTGGTAGCCTCGAAAACCAAGTAAGGGCGTTCCCAGCAAGTGATTCGACGAAGTACAGGCAGAAGCAGGCGTCTTGCTCGTTTTCAGGTATGCGCGCTCTTCCCATGGCGACTTTGAATGCTGCGAGATGCATTTCTCGATCGGTGCTTCCGTTGTAACTGGTCGGCAATTTGATCTTACCAAGATCCTTCATAGGGGTACTCGTGATGGCCGACGTGAACGGGTCTGATCGGTTTGTCGGAGAAGTTTCTCCAGCTCGGGGGCGGTTGTGATTGCGTTGTGGACTCTGGAGTCCATGTTATCGAGCCGCTTATGTATGAGATCCGCCTCGGACGTTGTGAGGGTTGAGGTCTGGGTGGTGACTCTTGAGCGGGCGTGGGATCTGTCTTGACCTCTCCTCAGATATGTTGTTGGTGTTATCCCGAACAGGTTGTTGATAACCCGATTGGTCTCGATGTTGCGTGGTGGTGTTGTCTCCCCATCGAGATCTTCGACGGTGCCTGAGGGGAGGCGTGTCTTGAGGATACGATCCACATCGTCGCAATATGCGATCTGTTCGGCTCTGAGGAGGTCGAGACGTTCGTCAATCCCCTTCTGGATCTGGGCCGAGAAGATTTTCATCATGTTGGTCATGCTAACCGCGGGCGGATCTGGTAGGTTCTGCCCTGCTGGCAGCGGGTCGGTGTGTTCTGTGTCTTCAGGCCGTCGTTGGTCGGCATCTTCCGCGATGGGCAAACCTGTCGCTGGATCGACGAGCCGATCAACATTGTTGATTCCTTCAGGCCGATTTGTTGTTTCGTCTTCAGATCGGACATCGTCGGTGTTAATAGCCTTCGGGTCGGTTGGTGCGGAAGTATCAACCATCTTCGAGCTCCTTGATTTTCGTAAAGATTGAGTCTCTTACTCCCACAGACGGGGCCAAATGTAATAACTCAAATCGGCTTTAAAGAGAAAATAAGAGTTAATGGGTTGAAAGAGAGATCTTTATTGAAAATTAGCCGGAGCTCGAAAGGTATACGGTGAGTTTTAGGTCGTCGGAATAAAAACGCCGACCTAAACTTTATAAGGAGAAGAAATCGAAAGCTTTAAGCGAAGGATTGCTTTGTTCGCCCTAGGTCTCTCCTCTTGATTTCTGAATCGTCCCAACGTTCAGGAGTCCTCCCTATTTATAAGGCTTCCAAGTCGGTCTTCAAAACTTATTCTTTCCTTTTTGAAATAAGAAAACTTCCCGAGAGACGAGGCGGACTTGGCGCTTTCTCCGGACTTGGCAGATATAAATGGAATATGTCCATTCATCTAAACCGACCTAAAGCTTATATTGAATTGTCAAAGGAAAAAGAAAGATTTTCATTTCCTTTGGCCGACCTAAAATAGTACAACTATTTTAGGGTTTCTTAATTGGCCGATTTAATTTGAAGTCGGACCCAGCTCTAACAAATTAGATAATTTCATTTTCAACGAGACATCTTTAACCGACATGTTAAAGGATGTATTGGAATGCAATCTTCTTGAAGCTTACCCAACATATGACATTAATAAGGATTTGTGTGTATTTATAGTGATCGTAAGTTTATTTAAAGTTATTGTGAATTTGTGAGTTGCTTTTTTATTTATAAGGAAAATAATAATTTTTTATTTTGTTTATCTCTCACCAACCATATATATATATTTAATTATCGTTTACGTTTTATAACTTTTGACGTTTTACGTCTTTCCTAATTAAGTATGGTTACTTTAGTACATTTCAGCTTATGAAAAAACGTAAAGAACAATTTTGAAACGTATCACAGATAGAATCTGGGCAATGAATCACTAAATATCAGCTTCGGTAGTAAATATCCTATTAGAAGTTAAATGAATCTTGGGAGAAGTGAAAAGAAACAAAAATTACAAAGGATCACATGCTTACTTAGGACTTTGCTATTACGGTTTGATTTCGGTTCAGTTTCATCAATTTTTAGTGTGTTTGTTTTATAAAAACTGAAACCAAAAAAAATCATTGGTAATTCAGTTTGGTTTTGATTTGAATTGATGTAGTAATGGTTTGTTTAGTTTGGTTTGGTTTGATTTAGATTTCGTTCTGTTTGGTTTCCGATTCAACTTTTTTTTGGGAAACAAACTATAAGTATTTCATCACTTCGTCTCTTACTTTTTTTATAATTTTCATAAAATAAAAAAAACCTTCAATAACTAAAAAAGGCGACAAAAGAGAAAAATAGATTGAGCCATCACCGGTTCTGGCGGCTCCTTTACCGTGGCGGAGGCATATAAAATTTAATTTTTAATGTGTTTTTTGGAAATTTTGTAATATTGACCCATTCAAATATTTTACTGACCCTTATAAATCTAAATCAAACCTAAATCCAATTAAAAATTTTACTTGAATCTTTTAAATTTAATCTAATTTCACATTAAAAATCTACATAATATAAATTGGATTCATAACAAAAACGAACACAAATAAGTTTTAATTTTTTTTTTTGAAACGGAAATAAGTTCTAATTGATTATACTAAAAAATTTAAAAAATTACTGTTTTATTTAGAATATGTGCAGTTAGTTTAAATCAAACTATGAATTATAAAAGTAATATTTTAACTATAAGTTACTTTCAAAATCTGGCTCATAAATACATTTTAAAAAAAAAATAATTTATAAAGTGTAATATAACAAAATTGTTCAATCACTATATACGATATATATCTCTACAATATTATTTTGGAACTACATTTCTAGATATACTCTAAAAAATCTCATTATTTACGAAAATACCACTCAGTTAATGAATAAAAAGTGTTTGGCAACAAATTTAGCTGGGGTTAAAATAGTACGAAATTACTGAGTCAACTCAGTGATTCGATTAGATCAAGAATATTTATCAGTTATTTAAAGTTATTAGTTTAAGATCTTGGTAAGGATTTGCTAACCGTTTCAAATAAATCCTTCATTATCGGATACCAAAATTTTAGTCATATATTTTATATAAAAATGAGAATCAATTCGGATATGACTAAAATTTCCGAAAACAATTAATTAATTAAATACGAATATCTTAATCTTACCAAAAATAGAAACTACCATAACAACTTATAAATAATTAATACCAAAAAGTTAAATAAAATATACTCACAATGGCTAATCTGTTGAGATTGTATCTTTCAAATATTTTTGTGATTAATATTATTGTTATGTAATATTTAAGTATCCGAAAATAAAAATTTTATATAGTATCAACGCAAATTCCAAAATTGAATATTCAGAAAATATTCAATAAATATCAATAGTCAAATTAATCAATATGTCAAGCTAATGGAGAGCAAAGGCAGCGACGGGAACCCTAGGGTTCTAAGATCTGGAGATCAAGATGCGATGATGATGGACGTGGGGGAGAAAGCGAGACCACTAGGGGATCCACCCGATGGTCCAGTATCATGGGCAAGGAAGGTAGCAGGGACGAACGCTGGAGGGATGCCGGATCCGGATAGCTTCTTGGATGATGGTTTTGTGGCAGAAAGGCTAACGGTGGCGTTTCCTAAGGAGAGGATGGAGAACCTGAAATTACGATTGGAAGGGAGGTGCTAGAAGCGATGAACGGGATGTGGAAGAAGTGTATGATCGTTAAGGTTTTGGGACGGAATGTTGCTATACATGCTTTGAGTCGGAGGCTAAGGGAGATGTGGCAACCGAAAGGCTCGATGCATGTAATGGATCTGTCGCGCCACTTCTTTATCGTCCGTTTTGAGTTGGAAGAGGAGTACTTCGCAGCCTTGTCTGGAGGACCTTGGAGGGCATTCGGAAGCTACCTAATGGTGCAAGCATGGTTGCCGGAGTTTGATCCATTAAGAGATGATATTGTCACAACTCCGGTATGGGTACGAATTACGAATATCCCAGTGAACTTTTACCACAAAGCCATCCTTATGGGAATAGCGTGGGGACTAGGGAAGCCAGTTCGGGTAGATCTCACTACACTAAACCTAGAGAGGGCGAGGTTTGCCAGAGTTTGTGTAGAGGTAAACCTAACAAAGTCGTTGAAAGGATCAATACACATAAATGGCGATAGGTTTTTCGTGTCATACGAGGGATTGGCAAACATTTGCTCTGGGTGTGGGATATACGGGCACTTGTTTCATAACTGTCCAAAAATGGCGATGGAAAAAGATGTGGTAGACACACAACAAAAGGTAGTAGAGGCAGACCAGAGGCCTACACAATCAGAAGACGGATTTACGGCGGTGGGGAGGCCAAGGAGAAAGGGTCAGTCATTGCCGAGTCCGGTGGAATTTGCGGCGGAGACGTTGGAGGGGGATTTAGGAAGGAGCTTACGAGAAATCCCTGAAAATCAAGATCGAGAGAATATTGCAATAGCAAATAGATTTGCGAATCTAGATGAGGATATGAGTTTACCTGATTCGAGCCAAAACGCGAGATTGGGGATGCGAATAAGGAAAATGTGATATTCGGGGAAGGAAAAGGGCAGAGAAAGAGTGGGGAGCAAGCAATTTTTAAACCGCGTGGAGGGGTTTTAATGAAATCCGTTATTGGGCTAGCTGGTGGGCTAAAAGATAAAAGGACAGGAAAAAAGCCTTTTGAACCTAATCGATCAAAAGCCCAGAAGAATATGAACAAGCCCACTAGGGGCTTAGTGTTTGGCCCTGCACAAGGAACGCTTGAGTTATCGGCGTCAGGGAAAAGACTCCGGGGTGAGAGGGAGAGCTTGGGAAGGTCCGGAGGGGTGTTTGTTGATGGAGAAGAGATACAGAGGAAGGAGAGCATGCCGATGCAAGCGAAGGGGACCGGAGAAGCTCAATCGAACCAGATTGATGATATGCAACATAAGGAGGGGTTGCAAAGAAATCAATAGGTGGAGGAGCTTACCTCAAAGGTCGCATAACGGGTTTCCCTGGCGGTTCAATGGATTGTATTTGACCAATTTACAATGAATTGTTTGTTATGAAATTGTCGGGGGGCGAACAAACCCAACTTCCGACGATCGATTCGTTATATTTTGAAGAAGTTCAAAACGGATGTTTTCGCTTTGTTTGAGACACACGCAGGGGGGGGGGTGATAGAGCAAGAAGGATTTGTGAAGGGCTCGGTTTCACGAACTCTGTTCGAGTTGATTCTGTGGGCCAAAGTGGGGGGGTTATGGCTTTTATGGAGATCCGAGGTAGGAGAGGTCACTGTCGTGGAGTCGGCGGATCAATACATATATGTTATGGTGGAGAATGGAGAGGAGAAGATGCATCTAATTGCAGTGTATGCGGCTCCGACAGTGAGTCGGAGAAGTGGTTTGTGGGGTCACCTGAGTCGCTTGATCCAGAACATAGATGGCCCCTTGATGATTGGTGGCGATTTCAATACTATTCTCAGGTTAGATGAGAGAACCGGAGGGAATGGACGGCTGTCACCGGATTCTCTAGCTTTTGGAGAATGGATGAATAACTTGTCTTTGATTGATATGGGTTTCAGAGGCAATAGATTCACCTGGAAGAGAGGAAGAGAAGAAAATACATTCATCGCAAAGCGACTAGATCGAGTTTTATGTTGTGCGCATGCAAGATTGAAGTGGCAAGAAGCAGTGGTAACTCACTTACCATTTCTAGCATCTGATCATGCGCCCCTATACGTTCAGTTGGAGCCAGAGCAGGGAGGGAATCCAAGAAGGAGACCGTTCAGGTTCGAGGCTGCTTGGTTAAAGCACGAAGGTTTCCAGCATCTCCTTACAACATCATGGAATACAGAGATACAGACCCCTGCTGCGCTGAGCGAGTTGCAACGGAAACTTCAGGTATGGAATAGAGAAGTTTTCGGAGATGTTCAGAAGCAGAAAGATAGATTGCTAAAGGAGATTAAAGAGGTCCAGGATTTGTTGGAAAATATGCAGACCGATGACTTATTAAATAAGGAGGTGGAGCTATGTAAAGAACTAGATGTGGTCCTGGAGCAGGAGGAAGTACTCTGGTTTCAAAAGTCTCGAGAGAAGTGGATTGCGCTAGGAAACCGAAATACCAAGTACTATCATACTCACACTATAGTGAGAAGACGACGCAATAAAATAGAAATGTTGAAAGACCAGGAGGGTCGATGGGTCTCGGAGCCAAGGGAACTGGAAAATTTGGCAATTGCCTATTATACCTGATTATATTCGATGGAGGACATTGATCAAACGGTCGAGAAACTACCAACAGAGGGATTCGTGTTTTTAACCAGGGAGGAGTTAACAGATCTACGCAAACCATTCTCGGATACGGAGGTGGAGAAATCAATCAGAAGTATGGGGAAATATAAAACTCCAGGTCCGGATGGTTTCTAGCCAGTGTTCTACCAGAACTGTTGGGATGTGGCAGGCGAGTCAGTGGTACGTTTTGCTAAGGACTTCTTTACTACAGGTCAGCTGCCAGAGGGTACTAATGATGCGCTAGTGGTTCTCATTGCCAAAGTTCAAAAACCAGAGAGGATTATGCAGTTCAGACCAATAATTCTATGCAATATTTTATTTAAGACGATAACTAAAACAATGGTGATGAGGCTGAAGAGGGTGATGCCAAAGCTAATAGGACCAGCGCAAGCAAGCTTTATCCCAGGGAGGTTGAGCACGGACAACATTGTAGTAGTGCAGGAGGTGGTGCACTCAATGCGGAGGAAGAAGGGGTTAAAAGGGTGGATGTTACTCAAACTAGATCTCGAGAAAGCCTATGACCGCATCAGATGGGACTTCTTGGAAGATACACTTAAAGCAGCAAGGCTGCCGGAGGAATGGGTGGGGTGGATTATGCAGAGTGTGACTGGTCCCTCCATGAGTCTTATGTGGAATGGAGAGAAAACCGACGCCTTTAAACCGGAGCGAGGCTTAAGACAAGGGGACCCCCTATCTCTATATCTTTTCGTCCTTTGCATTGAGAGGCTATGTCATCTTATAGAGAATTCGATAGCATCAAAAGAGTGGAACCCGATTAGCATATCGCAGGGTGGTCCGAAGTTGTCTCACATATGTTTCGCGGACGACTTGATACTATTTGCAGAAGCGTCAGTAGCTCAATTTGGAGTGAAAAGGAGGGTGTTAGAGAGGTTCTGCCTTGCCTCAGGACAGAAAGTAAGCTTAGAGAAATCTAAAATCTTCTTTTCACAGAACGTCTCGAGGGAGCTGGGTATCGCGATAAGTGCGGTAAGCGGGATCCAATCGACCCGAGAGTTGGGGAAATACTTGGGAATGCCGATATTGCAGAAGCGCATTAATAAAGATACGTTTGGGGAAGTAATGGAAAGAGTCTCTTCCAGATTAGTGGGTTGGAAAGGGCAACTCTTGAGTTTTGCGGGTCGTATCACGCTCACGAAAGCAGTATTGTCATCTATACCAGTTCATACGATGAGCACTATTGCTCTACCGATTGGGAATCTGAAAAGATTGGATAAAATATCGAGATCCTTTCTCTGGGGAGATATTCCTGAGAAGAGAAAACAACACCTTATGGCTTGGAAAAGAGTTTGTAGACCGAAACGAGAAGGAGGATTAGGAATAAGGCAATCACAAGACATGAACCAAGCGCTATTATCAAAGCTCAGTTGGCGGTTGCTGCATGATGATCACAGTCTCTGGACAAGGGTGGTACGAAGGAAATACAAAGTCACGGACATTCGGGACCGAACGTGGACAATAGTAAAGAGTAATTAGTCACCTCTATGGAGGAGTGTGATGTCAGGCCTACGAGAGGTGGTGAGACCGGGGCTGAGCTGGATTCTTGGGGATGGGAGAAAAATTCTGTTTTGGAAAGATAAATGGCTTCTCCGAGTCCCATTGTTAGATATGGTGGAGCATGAGATACCCGAGGAGCTAGTGAATATGCGGGTACGAGATCTCTGGGGTAATGGCAGGGGTTGGCTACTTGATCAAATAACCCCATACATCTCGAATCATGTGAAACTGCAACTACTATCGATGGTGCTGGATGATATTACGGGTGCAAGAGATAGAATCACGTGGGGAGAATCTCAAGATGGAAGGTTTACGATTAAAGCGGCCTATTCTTTTATTACCAAACAGTCTGCAGAAGGAACTAATATGCAGAGTTTGTTCACTAGAGTCTGGCATGTCGTAGCACCAGAGAGGGTGAGGATTTTTATCTGGTTGGTAGTAAACCAGGCGATCATGACAAATATGGAAAGGCTTAGAAGACATCTTAGCGACACGGGGACTTGTCAGATATGCAGAGGAGGGGAAGAATTGATTATACATGTTCTCCGGGACTGCCCTGCAATGAGGGGGATCTGGAATCGGATCGTTCCAAGAAGTAAACGTCAACGGTTTTTTGCAGTGACAATACTCGAGTGGACCTATGATAATTTGGGAGACGATGCGGATGTAGGAGGATACTCTTGGTCCACGCTGTTTGTCGTGGCTATATGGTGGAGCTGGAAATGGCGGTGTGGGAATATATTCGGGTCAAACGGTAAATGTCGGGACAGGGTGAGGTTTATCAAGGATCTTGCCATGGAAGTCGCTACGGCACATCAACGTATGAGGGGTCAAGTGAATGCGGCAGAGACGGTGGAGAGACAGATAGCATGGACTCCGCCGTTGTTAGGATGGGCTAAGCTTAATACTGATGGCGCTTCTCACGGTAATCCGGGACTGGCAACAGCTGGGGGGGTCTTGCGGGATGGAGAGGGAAACTGGTGTGGTGGATTTGCGCTTAACATCGGCATTTGTTCAGCGCCTTTAGCCGAGTTATGGGGAGTTTATTATGGTTTATACATGGCGTGGAACAAGCGAATTACTCGCTTGGAACTCGAAGTCGACTCGGCTATAGTGGTGGGCTTCTTGACAGATGGGATCAGCGAGACTCATCCCCTGTCTTTTCTGGTACGTCTGTGCCATGGCTTTTTATCTAGAGACTGGCTTGTCCGTGTCTCTCATGTGTATAGGGAGGCGAACCGTCTTGCCGATGGCTTAGCAAACTATGCCTTCTCTCTTCCTTTAGGGATTACATTGTTAGAGGTTCCACCTGAGGATATGGTTTTGATTGTAATGGATGATACGAATGGGGTAACAAGAGCACGTAATGTGCAGATGTAAGTTTCTTTTAAGTTATGAATAAATTGATGGAGACATTGTCTCCTTCCTCCGACCCAAAAAAAAATCAATATGTCAAGCTTCCTATATACGATTTATTTAGATTTTGAATATTTTTAAACGGGTTCGTATTAGCTTATTTGAATATTTTACGACATGACTGTAGGGACATTCAAATATCTAAGCTACACCGAGGAAAAGATTCTTATAGACTGAAGTCATAACAGCTATGTAAAACGATTCTTATAGAGATCATGAAAATCCAGGTAATACAATTCCTACATGGTTGACATTTATGCAATTATATTTTACATTTGATTTATTGTTCTAACTTCTTAGCTTATTTTTCTTAATGAAACTTGAGAGCTAGGTAACACGATCCCTACAAATGTTCTAATGGGGGTTTTATATGGCTGTTGAAACTCTCTCCCTCCACTTTTTAGGTAAGTTGAAGATGATCTATACAAGTGGTTTGAATTTCTCATATGCTTAATTGATGATGATCCAATCTGAAAAATGTGCTTTTGCAGGTGACAGATTCGTTCAAGAATCTGGTGTTCGTCAATCATCCCAACGGCCATACGGTCCCAAAGGCATTCATCCAGACCATGGTGATGGAGGAAGACAAGAATGGTGAAGAAAACAATCTGTAAGTCTAAATTGAACAGCATACAATGCAATATCTAACTCCTTAATTTTATTTATTTTTTCTTATTGCAGTTGCAGAGAGAGAAAAAGATTCTTTTGACTTGAATCCACATTTCAAGTAAAAGGAAAAAGTAAGAGCACTGTGAAGTGCCAAGATATCAAATGCTCGACAAGAAGTTTTCTTCTTTCTAATTCATCTAAAAGTGTTCATGAAGTGAGATTTGAAATTTAAGGCTTTTTGTGCTTTTTTGATTCTTTATCCCATTCAAATTACATTCTGAATCAATCTTGCGTAATCTATAAATGTTTGGTTTAAAATTCATAGCAAGTTTTCGTTTGGTATATTAAATTACAAAAGGTTAATTAAAAAAATTGAAGGTGAAACGAACTTACATTGTAATCGTTGATCCACATATTCGATATTAAATATTAAGTTTAATCTGCCAATAAATCAGTTTAAATTGTGACGGGCATGAATAAAGTAGGGAAATTCATAACCTACTTTGATATTTGATTCTTTTAGTACATGTATACTATTCCTTTTGTACAAAATCAATTACATAATGTTTACAAAAGATCTCTGGGATATAAAAGATTTATACTATCTTTTTAAAAAAAAATTATTAAAAATCATTAAAAAAGAAAATTTAAATTTGGAAAGATTTTGCATGTTAGTTACAAATATATTTTTAAAAAATCAAATATTTATTTAATGCTAATCTTCCAAATACATTTTCCATAAATGTAGGCAAATCTATTTTATGTAAATATTCCAAATAAATTTTAAAAATAATTATAATGTATTCTCAACTTTATAATTCAAAGAATCATCCATGATATCCCATTCGGTTTTACTTCAGTTCGAACCTAAAAAATATTAGTAAATCGAAAATGAAAAAAATACATTCTTTTTTTTAATTTTACTTTTATCGAAC
The DNA here is from genome assembly GCA_020283515.1 of Alliaria petiolata. Lineage (NCBI taxonomy): Eukaryota > Viridiplantae > Streptophyta > Magnoliopsida > Brassicales > Brassicaceae > Alliaria > Alliaria petiolata. Next base: position 8,178,287 of record JAHZTW010000003.1, on the reverse strand, counting down.
AATCTAAACCCAAAAAAAAAATTGGAACCTATTTTTTTATATAAATGATCACATTATCAAATATCAAACTAAATCCGCAAAACACTACAACCATAAAATCGAATTTATTTAAATTTCGTTTAGATATGATTACTAGAAAAATCGTACGAGTGAAGTTGTAAGAATATATGGAATATTATAACTAATTGCATATTTTTGTAAAATTTGAAAAATATCCTAACTAAAATCAAGAAAATATTATATCTCTAATAAATAAATAAATAAATTTATAAATACTCTAACGAATTTAAAAAAAAATATTAGTGGGTGGAATTTTAATATTTTAGACGAATATAACGAATAGAAGCATAAGTGAAACATAATATGGTATATTTGGAAAGCGAGAAAGGATAAATTGTTCTCCAATCTATAATGGGACCCTCGAGATGTGCTGCGACAGGCAACGGCGGAAGCTACAGCATGGGAGCTAGCTCAGGCTGAAGTGGTAGCGATATACCCGCAAATAATAAGTCATGGGCCAACAATTTAGAGACTAAACTTATAAATATTAAAACATGCTCAATAAGAAAATACAACTTATATTTGGTCTGGATGTTTCTACTTTAAAAAAAAAATTAGTTCAAGATTTTTATTTAAACTTCATATACATTATATAACTTAATTTAAATTAAATCTGTTACCCAATATTTTTAAGCCGATCCGAATAAAAAAACCAGACTACTTCTCAAGTGATCGGGTCACTAGCTCGACTTTAGTTCAACCACAAGTCAATATATTAATGAATTTTGATATATAAGTTTGATTATCGATATATAAAAATAGACAATTCAACTTGGGTTACAAATATATAACAATAACAAAATAAAAGACCAATAAAGATGTGGATGTCTAACATAATAATAAACATAAAGTTAACATTCTACTACATTCAAAATAAACAAAAATATACATTACAATTTTAGAATTTAGTCACATTCTTCGGTTGACATAGTAAAATCTTTATTAAAATCTACGTTTCATTTGATTGAATTGGTGAGACGGACGATAAAGAAACTAAAAAGTTAAAACCTAAAATTTAGAAGATTATATTTTACTCACAAAGTCATAAATAAACCTTTGTTATTGTCACACACCGGTTGAATCAGTAACCGGGTCAGGTTGATAGCAGTTTTTCTTGTTTTTAGCGGGTTTTCAAGTAGCTCATACTAGCACTAAAGCCGAACTAGATTATCTGAGGGGGCCCAAATCAAACCAAACCGAAATAAAACATATGATTGGATTTTGGATATACCATATTAACCGTATATATATAATAATTTCAAAATCGTAATATTCGGATATGGTTTGCATATAAACCGATTAAATTGATTAAATCTGTTAAAATGATTAACTTAAATTTTAATATAATAGTATAAAGTATATATTATACACCAAATATATTTAAATTATGCAATCTCATAAACTTAATGTCTAAACAAAATTTAATAGAAAACAATTTAATCAATTTAATATTATTTTGTTAACAATAAAAAAAACTAGATAAAGAAGTATACTCTTTGCTTTTTTCATAGAAGCATCCTTCACCTCAAAAGAATATTTTTCTTATTGATAGCGAATATAAGAAACTCGAACTTTGCTTTCATTCAATTTTAATTTGATTTTAAGTTTAATTCTTTCTTCGATTATGTTAAAAAATTATTAAATTATAATTTTGTATGAAAAAATCAAAATCCACATTATACCAAATATAAAATTTGGTTGTTGGTTAAAAACCGAATAAATCAAAAACTTAAGGTATCCAAATCAAAACCAAGACGTAATAGATATGGTTTTAGAATGGTAGATTTTTTTTACTAACCAAAAAACCGAAAAACTGAGAAAACCGAACCAAAACCGAACTGATACCCATATTGAACAGTCCTATGAGGGGCACCAATTTTACCGGCTCAATCGCAGGTCCGGGTAAGGTCTAAAAAATGATTTTACCTGTACACATCAACAAACTCTACCAAACACCAAATTTATATTTTAAAAACAAAACAAATCTATTATTTTATCTCATATTTCTTATATATGGTTTAAACGGATATATAACTTATCCAAAAAATCATATAATTTTTTTCATTTTCAAACTGAACAACAAAAAAACTTCCTTAATTTTAAAAATCTTTTAAAAAAAAAAAATCCCGCCTTCACAGGCCGGTCAGAATCTAGATTGTAGTATCTAATAGATCAACAATTCTTCACTTTTACAAGTACACATTAAATTTTAAATCTAAACTACTAAATGTGCAATTACATACCATAGCAAAAAAGTACAATATTTCTTAAACCGGCATATAATATACTCAAACTAAACAACATAAAATAATAAATAAATTAATCATTCAAAAAAATTCAAACAATAAAATATTAAAATTAAAATTTTTATACATTAAATTTTTATATTTTTATATTTTTAAATAAACGTGTAACTCACACATTGTTACATTTGCGGTTATTACTCAAACTAAACAAACTCAAACAATAAATAAACATGTAACTCGCACATTGTTGACTTCAACAAAATTACTATTACATCTCATGTATCAAATACACATAAATCAAATATCATCAATTAACAATTAAATCAAAAAAATATAACATAACCGAAATTTCAAATGCATTCATCCATATTACATTCATCCACATGAAATTTTAAATATAAACTACTAAATGTGCAAATATATAAAATTACAAAAAAAACAAAATCACTACTTAAACTAAGATAGATTATATTCAAAGAAAACAAACCGAAACATTAAAAAAAATTAAACATAGAACAACATAAAAAAAATATTACAATAGTAAACGTGTATTTATCATACATCTAAATTATACAATTACATATTTTTATAATAAAAATGTAACCCGCACGCACGTGCGGGCTATATCGTAGTTGTAGTATTATTTTAGCATTTTTAGTGTATATATATTATTGATCCCGTTAAAAAAAAATTCTAGCTCTACTCCTTTAGCCTCAGAACCGGTTTCAAGGGTGTCCTCCAGTTTGTTTTGTGTTGTGCTCTCTTCCTTCATTCTAGTTGTTCATATATTGCCGCCGCTATATGTCGGATTGGAAATGTTGTAGACGTGATCTTCTTTTGTTCAGATTTGTTGTTGTTGTGGTAAAAATCTGACTCTCTCTCTCTCTCTGATTACGATGTCAGTTGTTGCTCTCTTTAATTTTGGTGTAGTGTTGGCTGGCTTAGATGTTTTGGTGAAGAAAAGTATGAACGATTTTCAACCTTATCAAAGGAGAAAAAAATTTGAAATCTTGTTGTGCCTTGTTTGGTATCTCTCCCCTCCTCGCCCCCTTGTTAATAAATAAGATTTTCTTGTAGTTGTCTTTTTTTAATTCGTTTTGCCTCGATAGCTTCCTTCGTGTGAGGTTGAGCCATTGAAATGGGGTATACGATTAAACATATTCATAAGAAAATCAAGCGAAAATGAGGTTATCTAATTCTAGTGGCGTATGCTCTTGTCTTCGCGCTTTCACCAAAAAAATTTGGACTGGTCAATCAATCTCTGGTTAGGAGTTTTTACACATGTGGCATCTGAATGAGTGAGCGACATATTGATGTTTTTATACATTCTCAAGATAAATTTGCTCTATCAAAAACTTTATATACAAAGTTTCTCCTATGTTGGACTTTTTAAAAAATTTATTTAGATTCTCCTATGTTGGTTTTTTTTTTAAAAAAAAATATTTAAATTAATGTGGATTTGTGTGGATCTAATGGTTTTTATGGCTATTAATCGTCACTAATGTGGCTTTGGCATGATAATTATAGTGTGGCTTGTGTGACTTTTATTTTCGAGGACAGATTTATTAATATGCCGGCTTCATATGTAACACTCCAAAGTTTAGATAAATATCAGCTTTTAACGGAAAAAGAGAGGTGAATAACTATAATCATTTAAACTCGGTTCGTTCATAGATTCAGTAGGTGTGGCTGGTTCTTTCAGCGTTGGGTTCTTTTGCAGCGGGCTTATGTGAGCCTATTGTTGTGCCATTTTTCCTCTGTTTCTTTGTCCCGGGTTTAAGTCTTGTTTCCTGGGTCTGCTTCACTGTTCTTGCTCTCTTTTCAGTGCTAGGGTTTTCGTTGAGCTAGTTATCTTTCTTGGGCTCGCCTTTTGGATGGATCTTCGTTGCAGCGGCATCTACTTCATTTTCTCAGGTCCTTTTTTGGTTTGGAGCTGGTTTAAGGCGTTGCAGTAGGGTGATCTTCAGTTCTTCTCTTGCGTGGTTGTGTCTTGTTATATGTCGGTAGATGGCTGTAACTTGTCTAACGAGTGTCTACGTGTAAGATTTGGTGGTCTTATTGGGCGTTTTTCCTGTTGATTTTCAAAGATCTTCTCCTTGGGCCTAGCTAGGTGTGAGCCTTTAGTCTTTTAAGTGTGGTTTTGGTGGTGTTGTTTCTGATCTTTGGCATTGCTATGGTTCGTCTTTCCTTTCCGTTGGTGCTGCTGTTTTTCTGAGTGCAATAGTCTTCTGGGACTTGTTTCTTGGGGTGCGGCTCTGACGTCTTCCATTTCTTTGAAAGGTTTGTCGGCGCTTCTTTGTTCAGGGATTTAGTTTTAGTGCTTTTGATATTTTGTTTCTTTGCCCTTTTGTATCGTTTTCTCGATTAGTCTCACTGTATGTTTCCCTGTTAGTTGAGGCTTAGTTTTCCTTTTGTGGGCTATGTTTTCGGAGATATTTTGTTATTCCGCCGGCATATGTATTTTATTATGTATCCTTCTTTGTTTTTTTAATAAAATGCAAAAAAAAAACTATAATCATTTTAAAAAAATTACAACATGTTCTTCTTTATTTTTACTTTATCTATTTTTTTCAAAACCTTAACTCTTATATTCTTGCTTATGTTAAATTTTGTTTTTTACCATATTTTACTTTACTAAATTGACAAATTATCTTTCTCTTGATCAGAAACGAACTACAGTAGAACCTCTATAAATTAATACTCGATTCATTAATACCTCGCTAAATTAATATTTTTTTGCAGTCCCAAAATTAGTTTTTCAACTAAATAATATATCTATAAATTAATAATCACTATAAATTAATAAATTTTTATAAAACCTCACGGTCCCAACGTTATTAATTTATAGAGGTTTTACTGTATAACTATAAGTATTTCATTAGTTAGTTTCTTATGTTTCGATGATTTTTACAATATGAGATGAATTTTCAATATAAAATTGTTTGTATAGAAATGAAATTGTCTATAACAGTAAGATGCTTGGGACTCCACCCAATAAGAGAATACGGTCAAGGTTGTGTGAACAAGACGCACACAACTCACGATGATTCTTTGTCTCCACTTTAAGGGATCATAATTTGGGAAATCTGGCCCATCTTAATTAATTATCAAAGATTAGTCCACAAATAACAATAATAATGACAACGAATAGGTCATAATAATGACACTCCTTTTCCACTTTATTTTAATCCCACTCAAAATCATATCGTCTTGAGAATCGCTGGCCAGATTCTTCTCCTCGACCACATTCATTGAACATTTTTTGATTGGACAAAAATAAAAGTAAAATAAAAGTCAAAAACTCAGGTTTTCCACATACAGTCTTTGATTCTCTGTCCCATAAACAGAGCTTTAAAGGTGTAATAATTTCTCAGATCTCGAAAAGATAATTAAAAAAAAAGATATACACAAACTTTGTATCATACAACGAAATGAGAATTTTATTCAATACTCATTAAACCATCCCAAAAGGGCATTACATAACTTAGTACAGTGTTCATACAGATTTGTAATACATTTGCCTGGGAAAAAAAACGAGGGCTCTGGCAAAAAAACAACAAAAAAAAAAAAACTCTTAAAAACAGAGTTTGTTGCAACAAAAGCCAGAACAAACCTCTAAGGAGACAACCCAAGGCCTAAACAAATCTTGAACACGTACAAATCACACAAAGACCCTTTTGAGGAAAACCAAACTTTCACAAAACAAACGACGCAAAGAAAACGAAAGATTATAAAAGACAAGAAACAGGAGATGATAAACCCTAAAATCTTGGTAATACCCAGTGATTCTAGTCTCAAGCAACCACACGACGTTCCGGTTTCGTGATAAGCAAGAAACTCTTGCAAAAACAACATTGACTGGAAAAAAGAAACCGGAAGCCGAACCACTCGGAAAAAAAAAGAACGAAAACCGGGTAATACCAAGCCTAGCGAGAGGAGACGCATATAGAATCACAGAGCCTGAAAAAGAGGTGAACACTTAACATTGGACTGGACTAAGATACCTTCATTGATAAGTCATCGACCGTGGAATCGCAGATCAGGAGAGGATGTCGCATTTGTAAAGCCGTTCCACTAAGAAATCGACAGTCGAATAGGATACGGATCGACACTGTTTGAGGTTTAATCCCAACAAAGTCGAACCCAACCTCACAATGGCTGGCAAACTCTTGTCTGAGACCATAGAGCAACCTGCCATGGATAGGATCTGAAGCCTGAGCTTGTCAGAGGAAGCCAAAGCTTGAATCCCGGAATCCGAGATCGAGCATTTCGAAATATCCAAATCACTGAGAATCTCGCAGTTTTCCGCAATGGAGACCAGGCTGGCGTCGGAGATCTTGGTACATCCGTCGACGTTTAAGACTTCGAGAGTCCAGCCGTTATGAGCAGAGATGGCAGAGATCACTCTGTCTGTCAAATTGGAACAGCCAGTGAAGTTCACCTTCACAAGAGAGTTCTGGAGTAGATGTAGGAAACCAGACTCTGTTATCCCCTTGAGCCCGTAAAGCTCGATATCCTCGAGCTCAGGGCAAAGCTTCCCGAGGGCTGCGAGATTCGCATCACCGAAGCCAGGGCAGTTGCGAACAGACAGAGAGCGCAGAGCGCTGCAATGAGTCGAAGCAGGCAATCCCGTGGCTAGATCTCTAATTCCCAAACAGCTCACCAGAGAGAAAGACTTCAACTTTGCACCACAGTTCAAAAGAGAACCAAAAAACCCAAAATGGGTGACCCTGTGGCACTCTTCAAGCTGAAGACTCTCCAACGATAGAGAAGCTTTCGCAAAAGAGACCAAACCGTTGTCCGATAGCAACGGGGATTTACTGATCGACGCCTTTTTCATGTTCGGGCAGCCCTTTCCCACGGATTCAAGCCCTGTGTCAGTCACTCCGTTGCAGGCTGTGATGGTTAAAGAGTTCAACTTTTGCAGCCCAACGCCATTTCCCATGACCCAGAATCCCTTCTCGCTCACGTGTGACAATCCAGAGAGCACAAGATCAGTCACCGACAA
>JAHZTW010000003.1:7928801-8165290 GCA_020283515.1 Alliaria petiolata | reverse complement strand
ATATTAAAAAAAAGAGATATACACAAACTTTGTATCATACAACGAAATGAGAATTTTATTCAATACTCATTAAACCATCCCAAAAGGGGCATTAAATAACTTAGTACAGTGTTCATACAGATTTGTAATACATTTGCCTGGGAAAAAAAAAACGAGGGCTCTGGCAAAAAAACAACAACAAAAAAAACTCTTAAAACAGAGTTTGTTGCAACAAAAGCCAGAGCAAACCTCTAAGGAGACAACCCAAGGCCTAAAACAAATCTTCAACACGTACAAATAACACAAAGACCCTTCCGAGGAAAACCAAGCTTTCACAAAACAAACGACGCAAAGAAAACGAAAGATTAAAAAAGACAAGAAACAGGAGATGATAAACCCTAAAATCTCGGTAATACCCAGTGATTATAGTCTCAAGCAACCACGCGACGTTCCGGTTTCGTGATAAGCAAGAAACTCTTGCAAAAACAACATTGACTGGAAAAAAGAAACCGGAAGCCGAACCACTTGGAAAAAAGAACGAAAACCGGGTAATACCGAGCCTAGCGAGAGGAGACGCATATAGAATCACAGAGCCTGAAAAAGAGCTGAACACTTAAACTTGGACTGGACTAAGATACCTTCATTGATAGGTGGGATAAGTCGTCGACCGTGGAATCGCGGATCAGGAGAGGATGTCGCATTTGTAAAGACGTTCGACTAAGAAATCGACAGTCGAATAAGATACTGATCTACACTGTTTGAGGTTTAATCCCAACAAAGTTGAACCCAACCTCACAATGGATGGCAAGCTCTTGTCTGTGACCATAGAGCAACCTGCCATGGACAGGATCTGAAGCCTGAGCTTGTCAGAGGAAGCCAAAGCTTGAATCCCGGAATCCGAGATCGAGCATTTCGAAATATCCAAATCACTGAGAATCTCGCAGTTTTCGGCAATGGAGACCAGGCTGGCGTCAGAGATCTTGGTACATCCGTCGACGTTTAAGACTTCGAGAGTCCAGCCGTTATGAGCAGAGATGGCAGAGATCACTCTGTCTGTCAAATTGGAACAGCCAGTGAAGTTCACCTTCACAAGAGAGTTTTGGAGTAGATGTAGGAAACCAGACTCCGTTATCCCCTTGAGCCCGTACAGCTCGATATCCTCGAGCTCAGGGCACAGCTTCCCCAGGGCTGCGAGATTTGCATCGCCGAAGCCAGGGCAGTTACGAACAGACAGAGAGCGCAGAGCAGAGCAATGAGTCGAAGCAGGCAATCCCGTGGCTAGATCTCTAATGCCCAAACAGCTCACCAGAGAGAAAGACTTCAACTTTGCACCACAGTTCAAAAGAGAACCAAAAAACCCAAAATGGGTGACCCTGTGGCACTCTTCAAGCTGAAGACTCTCCAACGATAGAGAAGCTTTCGCAAAAGAGACCAAACCGTTGTCGGATAGCAACGGGGATTTACTGATGGACGCCTTTTTCATGTTCGGGCAGCCCTTTCCCACGGATTCAAGCCCTGTGTCTGTCACTCCGTTGCAGGCTGTGATGGTTAAAGAGTTCAACTTTTGCAGCCCAACGCCATTTCCCATGACCCAGAATCCCTTCTCGCTCACATGAGACAATCCAGAGAGCACAAGATCAGTCACCGACAAACCGTAATGACCCACGACAGCAAGAGATACATCAGTGACATTCAGCATCTGAAGCTTAAGTTTCGCCAAGGAACAGGTTGTGTTCGACAGTAAGGCGGCGATTCCTTGATCCCTAACAAGAGGACAGTTCTTGATCGAGACCGACTTCAGCTTGGAGCAGGATCGCGCAACGGCTAGCAGACCTTCATCTCCGATTCTCGAACAAGCCTCCAATGTCAGCTCACTCAAGTTCGGGCACCTCTTAGCAATGGCTACCAAACCCTTGTCCGTGATTGTAGGGCAACGGCTCAGGTCAAGCTTCTCAAGTTTAGAACAACCCTCGGCGATCTCCAAGAGACCATTGTCAGTAACGGTAGAGAGGTTCCACAGTGAAAGAGACCCGAGAGAAGGGCAGCTCCGACCAATCGACCTAAGACCAAGATCCGAAACCTTGCTCGAAGAATCGTTTCCGCGAATAGAAAGCTTCTCAAGCCCTCCACGACCAGCGGTTCCAACAGCGATCGCAGCTAGTCTAACATCTGTTGCCTTCTTCCCATCTAAGCTCCTAGACAAACATCCTTCACAATCATCACCATCTTCTTCTGTTTTGCTCGAGGGGACAACAACATCGATCTCGTTCTGCCTGATGCTAGTTACAAGAGCAAGCCAGTGTTTCGAGACAGAAGCGCAAGCGCTCCTCTCTTGCGGTCCAGGCAAACGCCTAAGGATCTCAAAGAGACACTCCTCAGGGAGCACATCAATAGAGACTGGCTTGTCCTCGAAGGCACTGAAGAGAGAAGAAGGCGCAACAACGCGTGACCTCTTGCAAGGAGGGAAGTAGCAATCAACGAGACTACCAAAGGACAGCAAAAGGTTAGCTTCTTTGGGATTTGGGTATATTGCTCCACGACGGTAAAAATCATTCTCACCTGAAAATATACCAAAAAAGGAGAAATTTTTCTTAAGCTTAAACAGAAATAAATTGAATTCTTTAATCAAAGATCAGATTCATGGATCCTAAGATCCAGTGAGATTATCAATTTAACTCAAAATCTATAAGATCTATTGATGATTAACTTCGCTGATAGGATCTATAAGCTCATCAAAGGCCAAAACTTTTTAACTCAGATCTATCTATTTCCAACTCATAATCATCTACGAAGAATCAATTCCTCCACATATTGGTGAATCTAAAAAAAATCAAAACTTTTTCAAGATCGGTGAAACTTACCAGAGAAACTAAAGATTTGAGACATGGTTTCAGCTCGAACTTCCCAGGAAAAACGAAAGCGCTTGATTCCTCAAGCGAAAACCCGTGGGAGGGAGCAAAAAAGAAAGATCCGAAGAAGATGAAGAAGAAGAAGATCAAATCAGCTGCAATTGTATTCAAGAAAGAGATGAACATGAAGATCAAAGATTCAAGAAGAGAGAGAGAGAGAGAAGAAAACCCTATCGAATAGGGAAAAAAAAAAAATTGAGAGAAGGAAGGAAAAAAAAAAGGGAAAGGAAATGATCGGTCAGTATAAGGTCAAGATATGGTTTTTATACTTTGGTTGAAATCTACATGCAATGTATCTGTTCCGAGAACTCGGATCTTTCTTATTTTAATTTATTTAGTTNAAAGGAAATGATCGGTCAGTATAAGGTCAAGATATGGTTTTTATACTTTGGTTGAAATCTACATGCAATGTATCTGTTCCGAGAACTCGGATCTTTCTTTTTTTTAATTTAATTTAATTTTGTTTAATTTTATTTGCCACAACACACAAAAACTGAAAAAAGTACGAAGAACCATCAGACGGAGAAAATTCCCTTTCAGAGCGCGTTAAGGCAAATAATGGGGTGTTTGGTTATTGGGATAACTCTATTCTCCATTGGGATAAACCAAATTCCCTTTTTGCCTCTCACAAATCACCGGCCATGTAATATTCACCGGCCACGGGGCTCTGTCCTAAATAAAAGCAAATATGGGTCCTACGTCTGCAAGTTCGGTTTATTCGGATATTTCAGTTAGTTTGGTTAGTCGTTTAGTTCAATTCGAAATTTTTTTAGGGTGAGTTAAGTATATATCATCAGTTCAAGATAAAATTAAGAAAATAGAAAGAGTTATTTCAAAATTAGGTAACTATGAGAGAGAAAACAATTTTGACCCTAAAAAATCTTTTTTGTTTTGTTTATTTACGAAAAATGCCATTGTTCTCAAAACTATATTGTCGACGAGAAAACCCGGCAACACTGTTCACCGTTCGCTGGCAACACTGTTCACCATATGTCGGTAACACTGTTCATCATTTGTCTGAAAAATACTGTTCACATATTCCAACAATATTGTTACACAATTAACGAGTTACAACAGTTATCATATCGCATAAATAACATGGTAAACAAGTTATCATATGAAATTGATATGTTAACCTACTTATAGTATCATAAAATTATCATGTTTAACGAGTTATCATATGAAATTAATATGTTAACTCATATATCATATCATAAAATTATCACGTTTACCGAATTATCATATTATATAAATATGAAATCATGTTAACCCAGTTGTTATATGATAAAATTATCACGTTTACCGAGTTATCATGTTAAGTAGTTATCCAGTTAACAAAATTATATCGATTACAACGTAACTAATTTTATTATTGCTTAACTTTCACCATTGATATTGTCACCATCGCCGATATCTTCGTTTTTTTGTCAGCATCGTTCACCATGTTACGATTATCACCGTTATCGTTGCCGCCGTCGCCGTCACTGTTGCCATTGTCGCCACCGCCGTCGTCATCATCACCCCAACACCATCATCGATTTCCACCTCTATCTTCAATATCCTCCACTGTTTTTTCCTTCTCCTTTCTCCTTCTTTTCTTCTTCTTCTTCTTCTCTTCTTCTTCATCTTCTTCTTTCTTTCATTTTTTTCATCATAGATATAAAGAGAGAGAGAGAAAGAAACACAAAATAAGTGATAAAATGAAAAGCTAGGGGTAAAAAAGATTTTTTGCTGTGAATAAGAACACGTGAATAGTAGAGAGGAGAGAGAACTAATATTGCACTTATTTGTTGTCATATGTTGTAGTTTCTCTTTTTTTTATCAAAAATAACTAAAATGAAATACGGTTTGGTTCAGTTCGGTTATCAGATAATTTGAATATTAAATTCTTTTATCAACATTAACCAAATTTTTTGGTTTTTGTGTTTAAATTTGGTTCGGTTAGTTCGGTTAATCTGGTTTTTTTTGTTTTGGAGTATTAATATATTTTGATTAAAGTTGGTATAATTAGGTACATGTTGATTTCAAACAAAAATTAGAAAAAGACGGTTAACTGATTGGTTTGGGTCAACCAAACCGAACCAATAACCGAATCAATATTAAAATGTTGTCGATCGGTTTAATCTAAGTAACCGAACTAAAACCGACCAAAAATCTTGCTTTGGTTAGGTTTGAAAACTCTGATTCGGTTAAAAATCGAGATCTAATGAATCCTATGGAATCGTGTATCTGTTTTTTTTGGACCGATCTCTAGTTCTCTTTTCTCTCATCTAGATTATTTTATTTTCTAAACAGAGATACTCAATGAGGTGATTAGTTCATCTAGCTCAGTTCAGCCATATGTTAGATAACTCACCTAGTTAAACTCGTCTAGCTTATGCAATTCATCCAGTTAGTTAGTTCAGTTCAACCATTTGATTATTCATTTCGGCTAAGTCATCCAGTCAAATTATTTGATCTTTGCCTTAGTCATAACTTATCCCATAAACCATGTAATCACTTGATCCATGGGCTAAGTCATCTAACCTGATCATGAATTTGTTTGATCTTTTGATCCATTAAATTGTACAACATCCCCTTATTACTTAGCCACTCAAGCATATATCCCACTTGGTTAAGTTTCTCGAATTCTTACTTGATGATAATATGTTATTCGACCATTTTCTCTGATCCAAGTCACTCGATCTTTCATTTGGATTCCCTTAAGTCGTGATTCACTTTGATTTCAGTCTATCACCAATTTCACTCTATTATAAAATATCATATGTAAACACGCTAAGAAAAAACCATAATCATTTTATTAGCCGAAGTTGGTTTTTTCCTTAAACTTATTGTTCCTTCTTCTTTGCTACTAGCAACTTAACCGGTACGTTCCACTGAACCAAAGTTGGGTTTCACACTAATTTTTGTTGTAACCAAATTTTTCAATGTTTCAAACTAATTCAACTCTCTTTTTGTTTCCGTATCGAAATTGCATTTGCCATTGAAACTATAAAAAAAAAAATTAAAAAGACTTTCCTTTCATCCTTTGTTTCCAACTCATACGGCATGGAACTCCCACATGGAGAGATCCCACTAATTACCAAGATACAGCTAATTACAATTTAAGTCATTTTAATTTTAATCTGTTTATCAACTTGTTAAAAAGAAAAAGAAAAACTAAAATCATTTTAATTGCTTTTATTTCCTCTACTTGATCAAATGAAAAACATTCTATTTTTTTTATTATTTTTTTTATTTATAATGAACCAATAACAAACAAAAATGCCAGCGTTTATACTTTATACGTGCATATCCACATTACCACATCCCATGGATAACATAGTTCATGCATTCTCGAATTTGTTGGACTGGCTCTTTCATGAAAAAATTATAGAATATTATAATATACAAATAAAAATTTATACTAATTTTGATGTGTCTATTTCTTATGTGAATACAAAAGTCCATATTCAACATTTACTTGCTGGCGGCTGGTGACAAAATTTCATATTCAAATCAATTAAAAATGACTAATTCTGTAATATTTTCTTATAATTTTCTTAAACTGCGATATCTTTTAAATCGACAGAGTCCCCATGTGGAAAAAAAAAATCGAGATAAAAAGAATCAGATTTTGATGAACTTGCAAATCCTTTTACGATTGAATCACCAATACAATAATCACATACACCATGAGGCATCAAGACTCAGAAGGTTCCCTATTTTATGTTAAACATATAGTGAATTTATTATTACTATCATTTAAAAAAATAGTCAAATCGTAAATGATTATAATTGGAATCGAAATGTATATGTGGAGAGGACCCATTACCCATTGTAATCTTATGTTATATAAAAAGAGAAAGTGAGCAAAGACACACAAGTGGTCGTGGAAGCATTATCTTTTCATTGCTTAAACATCTCATGTTCTTATTATTGCAATTCTTCATATCTCAACATCAACTAGGACATTTTATTAAAATGTTCAAAAAAAAGCCCAGGGCCTTTTTTATTATTAAATTTAAAAGCTCACTTTGAAATCGTTTTGGTTTTTTTTTTATAAAAAAAAACTTTTTGGTTTTTAATATATATGATTTTTTTTTATATATCGTTTACATATGTTAAAATTAATATTAATTATAAGATCTATAGTTACAAAAACAATTCGAGTGGGCTGTCTTTATCGGCTTCTTATGAGCCTTCACTTACCGCGAGCCAAAACACAATTAGTCACCCGAGTCTCGGGTTAAGCAGCCCATGTTCTTATTATTGCAATCCTTCATGTCTCAACATCTATTAGAACATTTTTAATTATTAAATTTATAAACTCACGTAGTCACGTTGAAGTCGTTTGTCTTTAAAGGTATACAATTCTTTTATGAATCGTTTCTTATGTTAAAGTTCAAATTAATTTCAAGAATCATAGTTTCCAAATCCTTCGAGTGGGCTGTCTTTTCTTGACTTCTTATGAGCCTTCACTTACCGTGAGTCAAAAGAAAATTAATCACCCGATTTTAGATTAGTTACTACGTTTTAGAACTCATTTTTAAGATATATTACGTTGCTACAGTTCCAACAAATTTCTTTGAAAAAATGAACTGATAATGAGAACGATAAATTCATCGCCCCAAGCACTATAACGTATTGTATTTATATGTCAAAATTAGAACTTGTTTAAAAAGAAATGATTGTCCAAAGTTAGTTGTTTGAAAGGCATTAACCTTAGTAGCTCCAATATGGTTATGAACTAATAAACCCTTGTTTTAATTAATGTTTTTTTCTCAGAAAATGACCAGATTAAAAAAAAAAAGTTTCTTGTATATATATATATCATCCGTACCAGCTGCAGAACGAATCTGTCCTTGGAGCGGGTCAAATTATTAAGTGGCTTTACAGAAAGAAGAGTGAAATGAGAAAGAAATTAAAAATAACTATAATTCTTAATTTTTTTTTTTGGCAAAGTATAATTGTTGATTAATCTTGAAACAATTGATTAAAAAAAGAGGGAAAACTTCAACTAATCAGTAACATCCAACCCCACAAGAATAGTAGGTTCATGCATATATAGCGAGTGAGCATGAGTACTACTCTAATACAGTGAGCTAGATCAGACCTTAAAGCTAATTTTTGAATACATCAAATTGGCCACAGAACTTGCATAAGTACTACTCTAATACAGTCCAAGATTCTTCATGTCGAATTCAGAATCTGCTTGATCAAATATTTCATCATATGTAGATGAAAAAGTCTTTAAACCTTTGAGTCAAGATTGTCATTTTGGGTGTGGAAGATAAGGAAGCAGCGGATTCAAATATCATAACCAAGATGAAGTACTGGGCACAATTGAACACTAGTCCCGCTAATGTCTTGTTAATTAGCAGTGATATTGATTATAGTGATGAATTCGATAGAATGAAGGAACTCGGCTTCAATGTTCTGCAAAGCTACTTTCCAAAGGCTTCAAAGTACAAGAACGCAGATTTCACTGGCATGAAGACATGTTTTCTGATCATCAGATTGCCAGAGCACGTGCTATTGTTCTTTCAGAAGAAATTGCATTAGCTTCACGTCTCAAGGATGAACAATCCTTGGTTTCTGTAACTGCAAGAACAATCTCACCAGTAGAAACAACAAGCATTACTACAATCGTTCTGATTCGTTTGTCAAGACTGCTGCATCTTCTTTGTTGGTGCGATTACCAGCCAACGTATGGCAGACTAAAGGTGTTTGTCTGCAGACATAAAAGACATTTAGGTGTATGTATCAATGTCTAGCCATAAATTATACATAAATGAAGAAAATATTTGCAGTGAACAGATAATTCTACCTCTTGTATGTTTTGTAGAAAATTGATGAGGTATCACCATGAATTTATATTCATATCAATACTTGTTTCTTATATAAATCATTGGAATCAAACTTTTTTTTTTTTGTCGACATAATAAATTTATATAGAAGTTGAAGTTACATAGTCATGATACAAGAATGGACTAAGCTATTGAGGAGGGTGAATACAATGCGAATAGAAAACGTTATTATGAGGGCCATGTTTTGCCAATTCATGAGCCACCTGATTTGAAACTCTATTAACATGTTGATAACTGATGTTGTCGAAATTTGTAGACCATTGTTTGATATCCTTGCAGATCTTAGTGATTTCAAAATATTGAAGTTCGTCATTCAACTGTTGTATTAAAACTTTGGTGTTTCCTTCAAAGACAATGTTCAGAAACTTCATGAAGCATAGTTGTTGGGTTGTTGCTAGTAGTGCTTTTGCCTCTGCTTCCAGTGGACTGTTTGCAAGTCCTATAGCCGCCGATCCCCAATATTTTGCCGTTTCTAAGTGATCACGAACAATCCAGCATGCGTTTGCTTGTCTAGTTATATTATCAAAAGCTGCATCAACATTGCATTTCATATATCCATCACTGGGTCTTTCCCACGGTGCAGTAGGTGTCAAAATATTAGGAGTTGCTGCTGTATTCGAAATAGGAGATGTAGCTGTAATCCATTTTTGAACATCTGCAGAAGCGTATTAAACATCTGTCCGTGGATTAACACGTTTTTCTGGAATATGAGTTCATTCCTAGATTTCCATATCCGCCACGCCAGCCAAAAAGGTAGTAACTTTTGGTATATAGAGAGATTATCATTCTTCTCGAGTTGAAAGATTCGATTGACATTATCATCACTGTTATCTGAAAAAGGAATTGTCGATAGTAGGGGTATCCGTGCCAAACGCCAAGTAGAGATCGAAATTGGGCATGTAAAAAGTGTGTGATTGATCGTTTCTTCTGCAGCACAACATCTATGGCACGTTAGATCCATATGAACTCGTTTTGTTGATAACTGTGTAGCTGTACCAAGCACATTAGACATAAGTCTCCCAAAAGAAGTGTTGGATCTTCAGTAATATATTTTGCTTCCATATTTCAGCTTTTAAGGCTGAATTGCCTGGTGGTGGTACCGGTGCATTAGGTAAGTGTCGAGTGATGGATAGTGCTAATCTATATCCCGAGCGTACCGTATATTCTCCGGATTTTTCATAGCACCAAATAAGCTTATCTGCGAGATCTCAAATCTGATAGGATGCGATCTTCATCCATAAGGAGTGTATGAGTTGCCGAGAGATCCCATTTTTGTACTTGTGCCGTACGCTGGATGAGATTAGAGACATGAAGATTTTCAGTAGGTGTCATCCGAAATGCTTTACGTGGAGGAGTAGCTGGTAGCCAATTATCTTCATACAGACGAATAGATTCACCATTACCCACCATAAATCTGCTTCCTTGTTTTATGAGATCAATACCAATTAAGATCGATGGCCACCCAAATGATTGATTTCTCTTTGTTGTTGCATCCAGGATCGAACAATCTTTAAAATACCTTGCCTTGAAGAGCTTTGCAAAGAGTGTGTCTGGGTATTGGATGAGACGCCGAGCTTGTCGCGCTAGTAAAGCGTCATTAAATTTTTCTAAGTCCCTGAAACCCAATCCTCCCTCCTTTTTAGAGTACATCAAGCGTTTCCACGCCACCCAAAGGATCCCTTTCTTGTCACTGGTTTTTTCCCACCAGAATCTCATAAGGATGATTGTAATTTCCGTAACGATTTGAGTCGGTATTTTAAAGCAAGACATAGAAAATACCGACATGGAAATTGCAACTGATTTTAGAAGAACTTCTTTGCCTGCAGGAGACAAAAATTGAGCACTCCATCCTGATGTTCGCTTCTTTACCTTGTCCACAATATAACATTTCTTTCTTTTTTCTTCCAAATTGCTATGGAAGCCCCAAATACTTTCCTCCACCACCTTGGTTTTGAATTCCTAGAATACTTTGTAAACGTGTTTGCAAATCACCGGGGATCGTTGATCCAAAAGTAATCGTTGATTTGGCTTGATTAATTTTCTGACCGAGCACATTTCATATGTGCGAAAGATTTCCTTGAGCCCCAAGATGTTTTTATTATTTGCTTGACAAAAGAAGAGTGAGTTGTCTGCAAAAAGGAGATGTGTAACAGCTGGAAAACCATTTCCAATTTTTATACCTCTGATTTTTCCTCGTGAAGCATTAATAGTCATCAAATGACTCATGACATCCGCACAGAGAATAAATAAATATGGGGACAAATGATCACCTTCTCGCACACCACGTTCCGGTAAAATGTGTCCCTGTGGGTTGCCATTTACCAGGACGGAGTAGCTAACACTGCAAACCGTAGCCATAATCCAACTAATCCAGAGATCCGAGAAACCAAAAGCTTGCAACGTCTTCTTCAAGAAATTCCACTCCACACGATCGTAGGCTTTTGTGATGTCCGTTTTCACTGCTAAGTAGGTTTGTGAAACTCTCTTTCTTGATTTGAGAGAATGCATTAGCTCATTAGCAATAAGAATGTTATCTGAGATCATACGTCTAGGAATGAAGGCAGCCTGCGATTCTGAGACAATCTCATGGAGATAGTGTTTGAGTCGCTTCACAAGTATTTTTGATATGATCTTGTACAAAACATTACATAGACCAATCGGACGATAATCTGAGAAGGTCAGTGGTTTATCAATCTTCGGGATGAGGCACAAATTTGTATGGTTGATCTTCGGATTCATAACAGAGGTTGCAAAAAACCGTTGTACTTCAGAAATAACATCCTTTTTGACAATGCTCCAGCAACGTTGATAAAAACGAGCTATGAGACCATCGGGTCCGGGAGCCCGATCAGCACCTATTGATGAAATTGCTGTGTATATCTCATCCTGTGTAACAGTCAAAGTCAGTGTGTTGTTCATCTCAGCAGTGACAGAGCTTTTAAACTCATTTAATATTGAATCTTGACACGACAGTTTATTTGATTCGTAGACATTGGTATAGTAGTTTTCTGCATGTTTTCCAATGGAAATATCTCCTTTGTACGTCATACCAGAACCATCTGTAATGGTACGAATTCGATTTTTGGAATAAGTATAGTTTATTAGTTACTAGTAACTACAATCAATATGTTTTACATATACAGTATATGTAACACCCGAAAATCAAATATTGAATGAAAATAAATATCATTAAACATTAGAAAAAACATTAAAAATATGTAGTAGAAAAAGAGGTGTTTTGTTGCAAAGAAAAAAAATGATTTTAAGGTGCATCAGAAGGAACAATTGGATCATTTGGCATTTCCATATTGCTACTTTTGTTAACTTTAACCCTCCAAAGAAAATTTCCCAGGTTGAGTGAACTTCTTCTCGAGTTGCTCCACTTTGTTGAATCTAAAACCTCTGATTCTTATTTCCTCTGGAACAGATGTGTCTTTGTAATCTACATTTTCCATAATCCAACCATTGTTGTCGATCAAACCTCCAAGTTTCACCTGTTTTTCACATGTATCATAAGTCTCTTTATCTGATATATAATAATCCAAGAGATAAACAACAATGAACTCCATACCTCTGCATCATCAATGGAATCTATAATAAGAGCACCGTCCAAGGAGAGATCTTCAATAAACACATTACGACCCATGATAGCCATCGTGGATCTCTGAGAGACCTCGTTGCTCCCGCTGACTTTCGTCTTGATATCGGAGAAGATCATTCCCCATTTGGGTTTCCATGTGATACGAGGCCATACTTCAACTTCTTGCCCGTTCAAGACTTGCTTCACAGGCTCTCCCACTTTGACACCAGCCTGGAGAATTAGTAAAAACCAATAAAGATGCTGCTTTAGAGAAGAGGGTAACGAAAGAGACTATAAACCATCATGGAGAAGACTATTTAGAATTTTGTTTGGCTCGAACAGGCTACACTAAAATCAAGTGTCTCTAGAGGCATAATGTAAAACAGAGGTACCTTTTGAAGAATAAGGCTGTTAGCACGATAAATCGCCATTTCTCCAGAAGTTGCACTGTGATATGGGTTTCCCTTTGGTACCTTGAGCAGATAAAACGAGTAGAAATAGTTGATTATGTCACAAGAATTGGTATGCCACTTGATTAATAGTTGCAGTTTAAGAAATTAATATTTAACCTTAGCAGCATCCTCGGGATTATTCTTGACGGGTGCATAAGCAAGCCATATATCCATCACCTACATGAGAAAAACATTGTCACAACAAGCATATGCATAGTTAAAGTTACTGTTTTGCTCTACAGATAGCCATTTACCGTGAATCCAACGCGAGCTGTTGGTGGCAACGTCTTTGGATAATCTTGCATCATACACTCTAGGCGAGTTGAAGATTTAAATGATGTCTTGGTGCTATCCTTGTATCTATTATATAATCAAGAAATTAGATGTCAAAGCATAGAATCAGAGTTTCTGTCTAGAACTACTAACAATCAAGAATCAAGGGGAGGGAAAAGAAGAGTTACTTTGGATTAACAAACTCCTTAATGGCACCTCCAGTTTTCTGCAACTCTTCTTTGTATGGACCAAGTTCCAGAATCAACTGCATTGAAAAAACATAAACAAAATATTAAGAGACTTGAAATCTCACATGATTAGAGACAAAACATGGACAAAACATAAGACAACTCACTTGATTAATATTTCCAGGGAAAGGGGAATAGCCTGTCTCACAGTTAACATCACCATCAGGGAATCCAGATGCTCTAAGCAGAGGATCAAGCTGATTGTACTCCACATTGATCACCATAGATCTGCCTGAAAACCATTTTGAAATCAATACCGTCTGTTATAAAACTGTGGATTCTTGCTATTCACTATAGTTACCATCAGCGTGGGTAAGTTTAGTAATTCCTCCAATAGCTTCCTTCGCCTTACGAGGAACAGCCAGAGAGTTTACATGATACTGTTTGGTAGCACTCACACCCAAAGAAGCTGGAATTGCCTGGACCAATGAATTATGAATTTCCAACAGAGTTGTAGGAAACACTTTAACAAAAAAAGAGTTGAGTAGGCTGATACTAACATTGAAGAGAAGTCCATTTGTATCTTGGAAAAACAAAACCCATTTTAAACCAGCATCAAGCCTGAAATTGCAAACAAATAAGAAAAGAAATTGTAGGCAACAAACTTATAAAATGCCATATATCTTCTGATAGAAAAATACCATTTATCAAGAAGACCACTGGAATAAAGAAGCGAATGTACATCGCCATGTCCATGTGGTTTTGTCTATGAATTAGCCAAGAAGAAGACAGTCAGCTTGCAAATATTGTACTAACTACTAATGTTGAAAACATTTAACACTAGACACATAGAGTGATATGGTGTTGGTACCTGGATCTTGTATTTGTTGTTAGGGTCTAATGCAAGCCTGGCATCATTATCATCAAGACATGCAACTTTTTCCTAGAAAAAGAAAGTAGCGGTGAACTGTTTTTATAGACATTTTAAGCCTTAACAAAACCCTTTACAGGCTCTCAGTCTCAGTAGCTGATCCTTTACCTGCTTTAGAAGATGTACTTGAGTAGGTTTCATCCCAAAGTAAGAGTTTGACTTTAACAGCTCTTGTGTACGTGAATGTGTATCATCAGATGTCATGATAATGAAAGGAATATCTCTTTCACTTCCATCTGCGAAATGTACAAGTACGATTAGTGACAAAAGATGTGAAAAAAAAGTATAACGTGGGAGCATTGTGTTATAAAGTTTAAAAACATACCAGAAGCGACCTTGTGGCTAGCTTCTTGAAGAGCTAATATAGATTCAATGTAGTGTTGCAAAAAACATGTCCCTGTTGTTGTCTCTCTTGGAAGTGCCACCTAGGAATTAAAAACTCATAATTTGGTCATATATATATTCCTAAACAGCAAGTAAATGTCTATGTTCATCAATCTCACAACGTTTTCTATCTATGGATAAGTCAATGAAACCTTGCTCACTATTTACCTTGATTCCATTGTAACCAAGACGCTCGCCAAGCCCCCCAGCAACAAGAACAAAAGCAGCTCTCCTAGCTTCGACAACGCCTCGTTTCTCCATTTCGATGAAGTTCTCATTACCAAAAGTAAGATTCTCTCCTGAAGGAACCTGCAAGAACCTTCTGTTAGAAACCAGTAGACAAAACCACAACAATTAAAACTTTTGAATTCATAACAAAGAAAAAAAGATTTATGTTAACTTACAGAAGGAGAGAAACCATCATACGGGTTCTTCCCTACTTTCGAATCTGCGAGGAGCTCTTTCGCAGTCTTAATATACGCTGCTAAACCCCCGGGATAGCTCGAATTCAAGCGAGCAATCTAAAATGCAATTATTCGATCAAAAAAACACTGAAGTTTTGGTCATCCAAATTGAATTGTGCAAAAGGAGATAAAAAAAAAGACAAAACCTGTTCGAAGAAACTTAGTTTCTCTTTGTCAGAGACGCCTGGTTCAGGCCAATGGAGGAAGAGATGACTCTGGCCATTCTCGATCAGGATCTTGGCCAATTCGATCTGCCATTAAACCAGGATCACAATGGAATTGGAATTACAAGAAAAGAAAGGTAACAAGAACGTATCACAAAGGCGTTGGCACAAAACCTGGTCCGGAGATAAGATCCCGAGGTTGCTCTGGAGAGCTGGAGCGGACGAGAAGAGATCAGAGACGCTGGAATCGATTGTTGAAGCCATGAAAGACAGGAACAAAGGAACAAAGGAGGATGTTTCTGTCTGTCGTAGTTATAAAAAAAATAAAAAATTTGAACTTTTATCTCAAAGTGCTTCTGCGCGCAGAGAGGAAAACATAAGTACATAAAAACAGAATCCTTAAAGTAAAAGAATAATGCAGGAGTGTAACAGATTCAACCAAACAATTCTACCATATGATCAATCTGTGACGATTCAATGAAATTCACATCTGACAAATCATTGAGAGAAAATCCGCAATCTCCAACACAATTCACGATCGAAACTAAAAAAAAAAAATCTACGGAACAGAATTATGGGTTTTGAGATTTAGCAGATTCGAACTCACCCGATAAGAGATTCAATAGATACGACTGAGATTGCAGATGAAGATCGAGATGAGGAAAGGAAGCTCTCACGAGAGCTCGAGATTGCAAGAGAGAGAGAGCGAGAGAGAGAGAACAGATGGCTGTAATTTTTTAACCTGAGTGTTTTTTTTTTTTCACAATCTATATTTGCCTTTTTTTTATTTTTAATGTTTTGAGGTAAGAAGTCACGATAACGACAAACCTGAGCAGATAAGATGTCGTCCACTTTCGCGTTTGTGAGCGTGATGGTGAGACCGAACACAGAGAGAGAGAAAGAGACAGAGACAGATCGACGAGAGTTTGGTTGAATTAGGTTTACAAAATCGATTCAGTTAAATTTGGTTTACACATTAAATTCGATTCGGTTTTGTACAGTTGATTTTGGTTCGGTTAAATTCGGTTTACATTTTTGATTTGGGTTTGGTTATTTGTTTCTAAAAGAAATGGGTTAATGGCTAAATGTTATATTAAGACCCATTATAATTTAAATCCATTTGAATTTAAAAACATCGGCCCATTTGTAAAATTAATCCATTTGACTCAAATCTGTTTGATCCATTAAAACTAGGTTTTTGTTTATTTTGGGGGGTTATTGGGAGATTGAGTTATAAAGTTTTGATTGATTTTAAGAATTAGAGATTTGTTAAATTTGTAAAAAAATTTGTATATTTAAAAAATCTATCAAAATATTTTATTATAATGACTTTGAGATTATAAGGCATATATGTATTATTTTGAAAGTCTTGTTAAATCTTGTTCTATAAGTTAAATTATTTAAAATCCATTTTCCAATAATACAAGATTTTAATAGAATCATAGAATCTTTAAAAAATTAAACTTTTTGAATAACAAATGATTTTGGATAGAATTTTAAATTTTTTAAGGTAATAACAATGGATTCTATTACGATTTTAAAAATCTATAAACTAATAGTAATGGAATCTCAAAATTTTAAAAATTCTTTAAAATCTATCTCTCAATAACCCCTAAATATTTCCTACAGAGAAATGGGACAGGAATTTTTGTTAATGGGAGGGGTTTAGAAATTAAGATAGCTAAAATTACTATCCAAACTCTCACTAATTTAGGTCATGATTTTGAGACGAGTATTTCAGATAATTAGTGTAATTTTGAGAAATTT
This sequence comes from Alliaria petiolata, assembly GCA_020283515.1. Taxonomy (NCBI): domain Eukaryota; kingdom Viridiplantae; phylum Streptophyta; class Magnoliopsida; order Brassicales; family Brassicaceae; genus Alliaria; species Alliaria petiolata. Next base: position 8,148,350 of record JAHZTW010000003.1, on the reverse strand, counting down.
TAAGAAATTTTTCTTTCCGCTTTTTTAAATTAATTTCCAAATTCGTGATTTGTGTAATATATCCCATTTCAATTTCTATATATTTTCATACATGTTTGAATAAAATGAACACTTTCGAATCGCTAACTATTTGAATGGAAACGAAATGGGACACCAAGTTGGGGAAGGATACATGACGTGTTGGGTTTCCCGTACCAAAATGGGTAAGCCTAATAAAAATCCATGATTTTTGATTAAAGGTGGACACAAAGAAGATATCATGTATTTTAGTAATATAAGTGATTCACTCTCTTTCCATTTTCAATACGTATCCGCTCTAAAATTAACCGGATATTCAGTTTCCGGGTACTTGTTAAAATTCTGATATTTAGTTGGATATATGATAGAGAAATTGCTTTAAATAGCACGAAAAGAAGTTTTCAGTTCAACTATAACATCAAAAATATTATAAATCATTAATAGCATTTGTTGTAGAAATGAAAGACAATTTTACCCTTCACATAAATAATTAGATAAACACAATCTCTGGATGATCGGCGACTGAGGATCGAATCGTTAGTCATGTCAATAGAAGCGATGCCGTAGAACGAGGAGGAGAGCGATTCACAACAAGAGATTGAAGAGACGGCTCTGTTGCTCGACGATTCTCAACTTGACTGTGAATTGAGGTCGATGACAGCGACGACAAAGATGACGGAAAAGGTCCGATCGATGTGTTCAAGTCGAATCTCGGCGTTTGGGAGCAGGATTAGCTCGAGGTTCGATATATTCTTGAGAAATATGGATTAAAATCCCTCTACGCTTTCAACATCGAGAAAGGTCGCACCGTACCGATCCAATTTCACCCTAAGAATGGATGGCGCCATCATTTACATCGACGGTAAACCTTACGTAATATCTCTATCCTTCCTTGAATCTTCTGATTTTTTTGATTTTGAGTTTTGTTCCGCAAGAGGAACAAGAGAGAGAACCATCTCCTTAACTTAATCTAGCTCCTGTTGTATAAAGTGTTTGAAATTCTGGTGAACTTTGTAGATTATATCTTTTGAACAATATTTAGGGAGTCACGATGAAGAGTGTTGCAAGTTCAATGCTTCACAGTGTTATATGTGATAAGTTATGCATTTGCTTAATAAGTTGTGTGTTTTTTCATCTGAGTCGTGAAAGGAATACCCATTGAGACCAAGAAGCAACCAATGCGCAAGTCACTTCCTTGGTTGCCTTCTGAAAAAACAAATCTGTCCAACGGGAAGGTGGCTCCTGCAAAAGCTGTGACAGCATTAACAAAGGCATAACCGGAAAGATTATACATTCTGATATTCTCAGATTTCAAGCACTTGCTTGAGGAAGAGAGATCATACTTTCTGATATTGGAGTTGAAATTTATAGGAAATGTCGTTTGAATCATCATCATTTTGTAATGCAAATCATGCACTTACTCTGTGATTTTGGTTTCTCTTGTTGTTTAACTTGATTAGCTTTTAACTTCCGTTCTACAACTATCTTTTTTTTTGTCTTATGATAACTCCATATTTTACATCTTTTTAGCATGCATTTAGTATAGATTTTGCTCTCTTTTATGCATTTATTCATTAGCTTTTGTCCCATTTCCATTCATATTAGTTTTAGGATAGGCATTGCATATTTTGCATGTTTGGAGTACTTGGCAGGTACTTTTGAAGCTGGTGGAGGTTCCATGAAGTTTGGGAGAAGAACTAATGAGCAGCCAAGGCAAGAAGGAGCAGAAGAGAAGACTTCTACAGCCACCACGGTCAGCCACAACGACCCCATCCTGATATGAAGCAAGACGTCTGCTTCCAGATCAATCAACTAAACCGAAATGGACAACCCGTTGTCGAAAGATCAGGTCAGACGAAGGGCTTCTAGCTCGATTCAGCTTCTGATGTCTTCATACGATTTGTAGAGGATCAAGCTAGCTTTCGTCTGGTGGAAGGATGAAGTCATTACGATCGGCGGTTCAGAAGTTACAGCGGAAATAGTGAGCATCGGTCTGGACAGCTCGGCAAGCTAGTGTATAACAGGCAAGCATAACGACTTGTGCCTGATGAAGCTTCTGCTGGGAAAATAAGAGCTTGGAGCCAAAACGGGGTGCCATATCTGTATGAAGCCGTTACAGCATAAGTCCAAAAGAGCACAAGATTCCAAAGAAGTTTGCTTTTAGCATTGGATCCCTTTTGAGAGGATAAGGTTCTCTAGGGTTTTTGTGGCTCTTCTATAAATACTTAGCCTCTTATCAGGAGCTACTCCTCTCTTCCCTCTTTTCCTTTTAGACATTTTTAGTTTTTGCTTAGTTCTCTCTTTTATTTTCATAACCATGTAAATACTTTTGAATTTAATTTAGTTTTGCACTTGTCTTATTTATTTCTTCTTGTTCTTGCCTTCTAATATTGTTTAGCCACATATTCTTCATAGGATTTAGTGGTTAGGCATTATTAGGATTTAAGTTTATGCTTTTATTTTGTTCTTGAGTTCAAGAACTTTTATTTTAGGTTTATGCTTAACCAAGACTTGTTCTTTAGCATTTCTTGGTAAAGCATTTGCCTTTATTTTACTTTTATGTCGTAGATCTCTCTCTAATCATGCTTCGCTTTTATTCCTCATGGATCTAGAGGTTAAACATATGAAAAGGGAGTAGATTTCGTGGTTATTAGGGTGTGAAAGATTTATGGTGATAGATCTTGATGCTTATGCATTTAACATCTTAATCCTTTCTTGTTTATTGTTCTCTATGCTTAGTCTAGGTTGATCAACTAGTCTAAAGACTATAGGCGGCTTGACATGTACACCACGTGCTTCCTTAGCCAAACCCATAAACAAGAGATCTACCCTTTCTAGATTAAGAAAAACCATCTGTCTAGAGGGATTTCGGCTTTATAGGGTTGGGTATTCTTGCTTGCTATTCTCATGGATCACTACGCGGGAGCGAGGTTAGGTTGTGAGATAGTAAAGTGACTTCTACCACGACAGTGGATTAGTCTTTATTAGAAACCATATGCCTAAGGATTACCATCTAAGACCCAAGGTCTAGATGTTGTTTTAAGCCATCATTGATCACCCATATGCATCAAATATATCAAATATCTCATCCTAGAAACCACTTTTGTCATTAGTTTATTTTAAGTCCAAGATTGTGTCTAGTTTTTCCTTGTCTAGCTTTCTTCCTTTCTTAGTTTTTGTTTAGGTTGTGATTAGCTTCTCTTCTCTTTTGCTTTTGGTAATCATTTAGGGTGTTAGAAAATATCTCTTCTCTATTAGTTTAGCTTAGTGAGTTCTTTATATCTTAAGTGTCATTAGCTTCCCAAGTGGATTGACACCTCAAATATTACAATGACATGTGTGTTTGAGGATTGACCAGAAGGCCAAAAACATCTGCATCAATTGGCGCCGTTGCCGCTTGGGATTGTTTTAATGCATTTGAGATTGAGTTCTTGCTTAGACTAAGCATTTATTTCATTACTGATTTTCGTTTTATTTTTTTTCTCTTTTAGGTACATTGAGGAGTCAAGCTAGAGACACAAAACAAGCGCACTTGAGAGGCAGTCTCATGTTTATACAAGTCAAGAGGGTCATGGAGGTCGTGAACCATAACCAAAGGGACCAAAGGCGCAAAAACGGGATGGTGCAACGGCTTGTGCCTGATATGACAGCCATAACGGGCTGGCATAACGGCTTGTGCCCGATATCGGATCCACACCGAGCTGGTCCACCGACCTGAGCCCAAGAGAAGCCAAAACGAGCAGGCATAACGGCGTGAGCCAGTTGTAGAGTCCAAAACGGGCTGGTGCAACGGTCAGACCCCGATATGCAGCCCATCCAATGTAAGTCTTCTTTCTCCCTAAACCCTACTCCACTCCTTGTGACTGCCATTACTCCTTGCATATTTTTTGTGTTTTTGTGTCCTTCTCTTGAACTTCTATTACACAAGGGACTGTGTAATTTAAGTTTGGGGAGGGTTTGTGTCATTTGACTTGTGTTTTGTTTTCTTATTTTCCTTTTGCAACTTGATTCTCATGCATACAAAAAAATCTTAGTCATTTTAGATGCATTTACATTCTAGGATTGAGTCTAGTTGCATAGCATATAGGATTCATTAGCATTGCATTGGGTGAATTTCCTTGAAAATTGTCCTTTTAAGTCATGAGATCAACGCCCTTGTTCTTAGTTGATTGATGCATTTTGAGTAAATTCGAATTTGAAGTTGAACCACACTTGGACCACATACTTTGTTATTTAATTCTTTGCTGAAGCACTGATATGCTCTCAAATTTACCCTAGAGTTACTCTCTCAAATTAAGAGATCAGTTGTAGTACTTAGGGATCGAATCCACAAGGAAGGGATAGTGACACAGCAGGTTTCTAATTTCAAATTAAGCTAAGAAAAAAATAATTAAAAGTAAAACAGAAAACAATTAAAAGCGATGTAAGTTCAGGAGACGAAACGCTAGGTTTAGGGAAATTCTCAGGTGATCTAAATTGCAGGTCTAGACAGAATGTTAGGAATTATTAAGCTCTGTTCTTGAACTCGAAACACTAATGTAAAATCAACCAACTCTCGCTGCGAAGATTATCTATGCCTAAACCCTAGAATTCCAAATCTCTTTGCAAATTCAAACAATTCAGACAAGCATTAATATCAGGTTCGATTGTTCACAAAATCGTAAACCAAATCTCTTTGCGAATAGGTATTTTGCTCATCTAACATTAGTTCAGGCAATTAATAATACTCTCGCATCTATTAATCAACCTAAGTTCAGATTCTAGGTCATGAAGCTAGAATAAGCATTAAACACAAATCTAGATGAAGAACTCTAATGATTTTATCCTAACAATTTAATTCGACCTAACAATTCATTAATCACCTTTGAAAAACCATAAATCTAACAAGCAAACTACTCAGACATGGTGAATGAAGAAAACATCATGATTTGAATAGAAAGCATAAAAGAAATCAATAGAAGAAAATAAAGGAGTTCCAAATCAGCTCTAAAGGAGTGATTTTTTTTCTCTCTAAAAACCCTAAACTTCTATGATTCTTAAAGTATGAGATTATGCCTAAACAATGGCTGAAAACCTATATTTATAGGCCTAGGTTCGCATCTTCAATTCTTTGGAGGATTAGGAAAAGTCTTGGAGATTTCCTTTTCTTCAAAATATGGAAACTTCTCGATTCTGGAAATTGGAAAACCTGGTGTCGATCGACACCCATCGTGTTGCAATTCGTGACTTCATTCCATTAAGCTCCAAAATGTATCCAAATCTCCAATTTATCTCCAATTGTACCTGAACCTGTAAAGACTCTATATAGACTCGAAAATAGCCAAAAAGACTCTATAAAAACACTTATATCATGGTCTAAAAATGGGTAAAAACCATGATATATCAAGCACACTTGATTTGATTCCTTTCCCTAATTATACTTGAACCGTAAATATTGATTCATAATTATCATGCTTGTGTTTTGGATTTCAACTCATGGATATTCACTTGGGCTTCATTTTTCCCTTTTATACCACTCTCTGCTAGTCCAAGCTACCCTACCACACCCAAACCATAACCGACGTTTCCAACCTTCAAACACTTTTTATGAGAGCTATGTGAGGCCTTTGCATTTTTCGAATCTTCTTAGGCAAAAAGTGTTGGGTTTAGGCTGACAAGGTTAGATTCTCATGTAGACGTTGGCTCACAACTCGAGTCAACAATAGGTTAGGTGGTTTACAAAGGAAAACGGCTTGACACCGATATTCCTAGCCGATATCTTTGGGTAGACTAGGAAGGATGGGTTATGATTGATTATCTGTGGGTGAAGGGGAAGAAAGAAAGGTTTTATGGGTCACATGGGGACAAAAAAACAGAGAGATGGCGGCTGCAAAAAGAAGCTCGAAATCAAAGAAGAAAAGGCGTTTCCAAAGAAGCAAAAGAAGGCCAAACAACAATGTCTAATCCGGCCAGCAACACAAAAGGTGAAAAACAAAGGAGCGCCACCAAATGAGCCAAAGAGAAAGCCGAAACCGATCTCAAAAGAAGAAAGAAGAAGTCCCCCCATGACCAAAGAAGGTGAACCGAGGAGTAAAAACGGGTACAAGGCGAAATGCCTAAGGAAAAGGGTAGCTTAGGAAAGGGAATATGGTTTAGACTAAGGTAGAAAGTAATTAGGTGATTGGGTAGATGAAAATATATCCTTGTATGCATCGGTTAGTTTTTACCCTTAGCATTTTGCATTAAGAAGATTTCTTTCATTGAGTGATCCTTACTAAACACTTAACCCTTTTTTACTTCGAGTTCACTTTTAGCTTGCGAACCTTTCCTTTAGCCAAGTGAGTTGAATGATGAACATAAGCATGATTCACGGTTTTGATCTTTAATAAATGTTAAGGGGATAGGATGATTTGATTGTGTGTGTAGGTTGAGATTAAGTGCATTGTATTTTGAGATGAGTGTAGCTAAGACTTTAGAGTAGAATACATTTGATTTGCATCTTAGAACTTTAAACATGGACGTTGATTTGATCTCTTTTTATGGCATTTTGGACACCCATTTTCAAACCTCACTCTCTTGTTTGTCTTTGTTTGCTTGAGGACAAGCAAAAAGGCAAGTTTGGGGGTGTTGATAACTCCATATTTTACACCTTTTTAGCATGCATTTAGTATAGGTTTTGGTCTCTTTTATGCATTTATTCATTAGTTTTTGTCCCATTTCCATTCATATTAGTTTTAGGATAGGCATTGCATATTTTGCATGTTTGGAGTACTTGGCAGGTACTTTTGGAGCCTGTGGAGGTTCTATGGAGTTTGGGAGAAGAACTAATGAGCAGCCAAGGCAAGAAGGAGCAAAATAGAAGACTTCTACAGCCACCACGGTCAGCCACAACGACCTCATCCTGATATGAAGCAAGACGTTGCTTCAAGATCAATCAACTAAACCGAAATGGACAAGCCGTTGTGGAAAGATCAGCTCGGACGAAGGTCTTCTGGCTCGATTCAGCTTCTGATGTCTTCATACGATTTGTAGAGGATCGAGTTAGCTTTCGTCTGGTGGAAGTATCAAGTCATTACGATAGGCGGTTCAGAAGTTACTGCAGAAACAGTGAGCATCGGTCTGGCCAGCTCGGCAAGCTAGTGTATAACGGGCAAGCATAACGACTTGTGCCCGATGAAGCTTCTGCTGGGAAGATAAGAGCTTGGAGCCAAAATCGGGGTACCATATTGACATGAAGCCGTTGCAGCATAAGTCCAAAGAGCACAAGAGTCCAAAGAAGTTTGCTTTTAGCATTGGATCCCATTTTTGTGGATAAGGGTCACTAGGGTTTTTGTGGCTCACCTATAAATACCCTAGCAACCCCAAAACGAAATCCCTCTCTTCCCTCTTTTCCTCTTAGACAATTTTAGTTTTTGCTTAGTTCTCTTTTTATTTTCAAGAACCATGTAAATACTTTTTATTTTAATTTAGTTTTTGCACTTCTCTTATTTATTTGTTCTTGTTCTTGCCTTCTAATATTGTTTAGCCACATATTCTTCATAGGATTTCGTGGTTATGCATTATTAGGATTTATGTTTATGCTTTTATTTTGTTCTTGAGTTCAAGAACTTTTCTTTTAGGTTTATGCTTAACCAAGACTTGTTCTTTAGCATTTCTTGGTAAAGCCTTTGCCTTTATTTTATTTCTTGTCATTGATCTCTCTCTAATCATGCTTAGCTTTTATTTCCTTATGGATCTAGAGGTTAACCACATGAAAATAGAGTAGATTTCGTGGTTCTTAGGGTGTGAAAGATTTATGGTGATAGATCTTGATGCTTATGCATTTAATGATCTTAATCCTTTCTTGTTTATTGATCTCTATGCTTAGTCTAACTTGATCAACTAGTCTAAAGACTATAGGCGGCTTGACATGAAAACCACATGCTTGCTTAGCCAAACCCATAAACAAGAGATCTACCTTTCCTAGATTAAGAAAAGCCATCTGTCTAGGGGTATTTCGGCTTTATAGGGTTGGGGATCCTTGCTTGCTATCCTTATTGTACCGCTATGCGAGAGCTAGTCTATGGTGATAAGATAGCAAAGTGACTTCTACCACGACAGTGGATTAGTCTTGATTAGAAACCCTATGCCTAAGGATTACCATCTAAGACCCAAGGTCTAGATGTTGTTTTAAGCCATCATTGATCACCCATATGCATCAAATATATCAAATATCTCATCTTAGAAACCACTTTTGTCATTAGTTTATTTTAAGTCCAAGGTTGTGTCTAGTTTTTCCTTGTCTAGCTTTCTTCCTTTCTTAGTCTTTGTTTAGGTTGTGATTAGCTTCTCTTCTTTTTTGCTTTTGGTAATCATTTAGGGTGTTAGAAAATCTCCCTTCTCTATTAGCTTAGCTTAGTGAGTTCTCTATATCTCAAGTGTCATTAGCTTCCCAAGTGGATTGACACCTCAAATACTACAATGACATGTGTGTTTGAGGATTGACCAGAAGGCCAAAAACCTCTGCATCATCTTATCAAGAGAATAAACTCACTGGCGACTCTCTTGTTGACATACATACTTGTGAAAATAAAGACAAAAGAAAGGTGTAGTTGTATACATTATTTTGTGAAAGTAAACCAACAAATGAATTTCTAGAATAACGAGAAAAGTTGAGATTGTGGTGAACAAAATCTGAGACTTGGTACAACTTGTTTTTTTTTGGTTAAACAATAGTATATAGGTCAACAAAATGAAAAGACTAAAAAATCGTTTTATGTTTACTTGATTGTTTATTAGCAAGTTTTTAAATGGTCAAATATTTCATCGTGGAACGTGTAATGTGAAATTTTGTGTCTATTTATCATTCAAATTTAAGAAGCCGTTATAAACATTTCAGAAATTTTTCCTAAAACGTATAAATGAAATTTTTTTGTGTCTATTTATACAAAAATTCAAATTTAGGAAGTCATTATAAATATTTTGGAAGATTATCCTAAATATTATATTTTGGAAGTCCTTCATAACCATGTAGAAATTCTTCCTAATTTGTCTGTAAATTTTTCTTAATCAGCTATTCAGCCACCTCTTAATGCTTCAATAGTGTAGTGTAGTAAGCTTTGAAAGTTTGTGTTGAGTTGAGAATTGTAGAACTTGAGCAGATAACGAATCAGATCTGCTTTGTTCTTGAGTCTTACTAATGCTTAAAAAACTTGCTTGCCTTTGCTTTTGTGATTAATTTCTAAAATATACTATATTGGACAAATACTAATGATAACAGTCTATATTATAAATCAAAAAAATTAATGTTTTTGATAATTTAGTTTCTTTTAGAAGTTCACTTTTATGCAATAGTAATTCACATAAGCTTCACCAAAGATTTTCTAAATATTCAAGCAATCTTCTTAATTTAGGAATAATTCAAATATATTTAGGAATGTCTTCATAAATTTGTATGAAAACTTCCTAAAGGTTTACTAATTTTAAATGCACATTTTTTTTATTTATAATACAAACTGATTTTATTAGTATTTGTCCAATATTTGGCCCTTAAGTGTATTTTAGACATTAATTACAAAGATAAAAGCAAGCGAGTTTTCTAAAACATTAGAAATTTACGAATCCGTTATACACATTTAGGAAGACTTTTCTAACACGTATAAATGCAAACTTTTGTGTATCATATACACACAACTCAAATTTAGGAAGCCGTTATACACATTTAATAAGGCTTTTTAACACGTATAAATGCAATTTTTGTGTGTACCATTTAAACAACAACTCAAATTTAGGAAGTCGTTATACATATTTAAAAAGGCTTTCCTAACACTTATAAATGCATTCAAATGTTATAGGAAGACGTTCCTATATTTTTATGCAGTCATTCAAAACACAATTAAATTTTGGTTTTGATTGTGGTTATGAGTTTATTAGATCTATATACTCAATGATAGTGGTTATCAGCAAAAATATACTAATTCGAGTATTTTTAAAATTTTAGGAAGCCATCCTACGCATTTAGGAAGACCTTCTTGAAATTTAAATTTAGGAAGCTATCCTACTGATTTAGGAAGACTTTCATAAAATGTATAAAATAAATCTTTTGTGCATGTTAATATCAAAATTTGTCAGATATGTCACAATGTCAAAACTAAAAAATCATATATGTTTACTTGAATGTTTAGTAAGTTTTTAAATGGTCAAATAATTCATTTTAAAATATGTCTTTTATATCTGTTTATATAATAATTTAAATTTAGGAAGCTGTGCTAGAGATTTAGGAAGACCTTCCTAAACACATAAAAAAATTAGGAAGGTGTCCTGCTGATTTAGGAAGACTTTCATAAAATGTATAAAATAAATCTTTTGTTCATGTTAATATCAAAATTTGTCAGATATGTCACAATGTCAAAACTAAAAAATCATCTATGTTTACTTGAATGTTTAGTAAGTTTTTAAATGGTCAAATAATTTATTTTAAAATATGTCTTTTGTATATGTTTATATAATAATTTAAATTTAGGAATCTGTCCTACAGATTTAGGAAGATCTTCCCAAATATTATTTTGTGTTTTGAATGTGTATTTGTAAAGTGATTCCATTGAAGAGAAAAAATCAGATGGTTGTACAGTTAACTCCGTAAAACTTTTTGGTGGGTATGAGCTTGTGATCACTAAGAGAGTGGATAACAAAATAACGTCTAGGACTCTCGAGATGATGAATCAATTTTTCCATTCAGACTAGAATCTTTATGTATTTCTCTCTATAAGTGAAGATATAACAATTTGTTTACTCTGTGGAGACAGAATTTCTCTCTACCTTGGGTATGAATTTGTTTACATAGCCAATGATTTCGATATATTTTGCTAACTCAATTGATACATATCTCAAATTTTTTTTTTTTTTTTACAGAAGTGTAATGTTCACTTATCAACAATTTAGCAAGGTCGTCCCATTATTCCTAGATGTTTAGAAACCCTCATAAATATTTAAGAAACCCTATCTAGATGATCTTTGATTGCATCTATCCATTAGCTTGGAAGTATGATTCCTCCCTTTCTATTTCAAAATTTTTAAAACATCTAAATTTCTTATTAACTCAATGTGTACATTTATAGAGAGATGTTATACTTTTGTCAAAGTTTAAACTCTTTTGTTTTAAATTGTTTCTTAAGATGTACAAATAAAACTTTATTCATCATCACACATCTTTCTTTTTCTTTTGTTAGACATTCATCACACATCTATTAGCGTATTATTTTCCATTTGTCAATTTGGAAATATTATAAACATTTAATGTACAATTTTAATTCGCTAAAATGAGTACTTATATAGAGAAAGACTATACATCTGTCAAAGTCACTCTTTTGTTTAAAATTTAATCTATTAACGGGCCTTCCTAAAATTTCATGAAGTTCTTCCTCAATTCAGGAAATCTTTCTTAAATTCATGAAACCTTTCCTAAATTCAGAAAGCCTTTCTAAATTATCAGGTCACAAAAACCTTGTTGTTACTTGCAGATATACATGTTCGTGAGCCATAAGGTGATATATTAATCTTCATGATTGTACAGCTCTGTTACATTAGTGAATCTGGGAGTTGTCTTGCGATTGCTCAACTCTGAGTTACTCTTCTTAACAAAGCAGATGTAACTCTCAGTTTACAATCCCAAATCCTAACAAAACAAACATAGGGGCAAGTCATTCAACAATTGTATACATACGTAGAACCATCGAGGTTTCTTTCATAGCTGTTTCCATGCACTGAAAACTTTAGTAGAACCACTAGACTGAGACAGAACCAAAGGATGGTAAATATTTTGCATAAACAAATGCGATAAGAAGAAGCTCATTCGCTTCTAAACCGGCTAACAACAATTCCGTTTCATCTGAATCATTTCATATTAAACTCGAAATAACAATGAAAATCAATGGAAATTTTATTCAATCGGAAAATTTCCGAGATGTATACTCACGGATTGCTGTTAATTGCTGTTAAAGAGATAACAATGTGCACACAATTGCTTGTTCAATCATAATTTAAAATCTCTTCACCAATAACACGATCTCCATCAAACCTATAACTTCAATCAACTTCTTAACAATCAAAATGGCTGAAACAGTAGACATATGAAATTGAAAGCATTTCTTCTATTTCATGACGAATGTTTTTCCTAATTAGTGGTCTGAGTGAGATTTAAGAGTTGAAGGTAAAGGAATACGAAGTAGAAACAAGGAAAAACTCAGACACGAGAACGGTGGGACCATTAGCTCATTCCCGCGACGACACCGTGGACGAGAAGTGGCGATTCCATCGATGAACTCCGTCGTCGAGAAGATGCGGCGAGAGAACGATGATGACGAAATCCATCAGCGAGAACGGCGGTAAGAGCGACGCACTACGACGATGAGAAGTGGCGACTCCATCGATGAACTCCGGCGAAGGTTAACTCCGTCATACTTCTCTTGCAAAATTAGGGTCGATTAAACGAGAAAATTATTTTCTCATTCTTAGTTTCTGTTTTTAATGTGAAGGATATAATCGTCTTTTACCAGTTAATGAATGTTATTTAAGATTAAAAATGAGCATATGGGCTAAATTTGATTCAAAAACTTCATTTTGTGCCATATAAGAAAATTATCCATTATAAAATGTATATATGTAATTATCTAAATATATATACATATATATAGCTACACTGGAACGGATATTTGTATCTTGAAATTTTTAAAAATTGATTTGCTTCATTTTTAAAAGATACTAGGTGGTTTCCCCGCACCCTGTGCAGGGTTCAATTTTTTTTAAAAAAAATTAGTAATATTGGTTTTTTAAAGGTAGAAAAATTCAGTTTTACAATTTGATTTTATTTGAATTATTAATATATTTGCAAAGAAAATGCAATTTTCAGGACCAAAATATATTGTTTTTAAAAAATGGATGGATAATTCCTTTTCTTTTGCCATAAATTGGCAACTTAAGATTAATTAAAATTAAAATTTGCACCCCAAAAAAAAACAGAACAATCCAAAACCAAATGATCCTTGTTTCATATCAATCAAACAGTAATTAGTTCTTTTAATCTCTTTTTGTTACCTACATTGTGATTTTGCCAAATGTTTGTTATCTCCAATTGTGATGTAAATTTGAGCATAAATATGTTAACGAACCATGACTCAAACATTATGTTTATGCTCTTATCAATTATTTCTCTTTTTCTCCAACGCGAACTCTCTCTGCATCTCGCAAGAAGTATCTCTCATTCTTGTTGGTTATTTTCTTTCTCCCTCTCTTTTAAACTATTCATCACTCTTGTTATTCTCTATTTCTCCTCTCGCTAAAACTCTCTCTCTCTCTCTCTCTCATTTTTGATCTCCAAAAGCGAGTGACTAAAATTAGCTTCCTTATACGTCGAGTAGCTCGACTGCACTTCAAAAAAAATTTAAAAATATAAACAACAGAAAGGACCTTTGTTTCATATAAAAAAAATTAAAAAATAACAATTTTTCTTTTATTAACTATATGCAATTCTGCCTAATTCTGACGACGTCTTAATTTCTAAATGTGGAGCTTTTAGATATGTATCTTTGATTTCTTGACAATAACTCTTTTTGAAATCAAGTTCAATTTTAAGAGAAGACAACTTTTACGAATCCTTGAGCGTAGCTCTTATTCGAAACTCGAAAGGCAACACAGTGTGATGTATTGCCTTTAGTCTTCATTTATCCAGTTTGTTCAAACTCTCTTCATTCCGTTTTCCAGCCATATCAAGAGATTAAATTAGATCTTGTGTTTTTGGTAGTTCATTAAAGGCAATATAACACAGTGTGTTGAGCATTAATATGGGTTTAAAAACCAGTAGTTTAAATCTCTTGAAAGGAAATATATCACTTTAAAAATCTTTTAAAAATGTTAGATCATTTATGATAAATGTTCAATCAGGCTTTTTTAGATCCACAAAAGATATTACGTTAAGAACTAAGCATAGTCCTGGCTTAGTTCTATGATATTCATATCAATAGAATTTTCGAGATTCATTTAAAGTTGTATGACCTAAAACGTTTATTTTGAATAATATTTACATTTTATCAAAAAAAAATATATAGTGGTAGTGTGTTGTAGATGATCAGAAAATGTTCATCAAACTTAAAAGTGAAAATCAATTACATTAAACTATAATACATATGCAAAACAGTGTCGAGACAAAATGGGTAAAACAAAAGGTTTCATTACCCGTCTTCTTCTTCACTAACTTTTTCTTATTATTTTTTCGGTTTTTCTTCAATATCTTCTTCTTCCCTCTGCCTCTTTATTTCTTTTATTTGCCTCAAGATCTTACTCTATATAGTCTTTTCTCGTCTTCTCTCGTCTTCTCCTTATTCTACTTTCGTATTTTTCATTCTACAATTTTCTTATTTTTCCGGTTTTTCTTATTTTATTTCAACTATCTTATGTTCCTTTTTTCTTCTTCTTCTTCATCTTATTCGTCATTCATCTTTTTAATTTTTTCTGGTTTTTATTCGTATTTGTCTGCATCTTCTTCCTTATTTTCAGACTTCTTCTTCATCATCTACATTTTTTTTATTTTCTCTTCATTATCTTTCAATTTTTCTTAGTTTTGTGACAATATATATGGCTAAAAACATATCACATTCAAAGGGCATTTTGTTTCGACTTTTCCATGTTTGTATCTTTGAATCCTTTGTTGTCTCTGATAAATCCAGCAACTTGCTTGCTACTCTTTAGCCTCTTTCCCTGAGGACTAACATAATAAACATCGGCTTTATCGCCTCTTTCTCTAAGAATCAAGACACTGCTGGATCCTTGAAGGGTTTTGGGTAAACCATGAAAATGATCCATAGACCATACTGTCTTGGAATCACATTTTACATCTCCAGGATCTTCAGAGCCGTTCTTGCATTTGAAAACCTTGTCCAAAGCTTCACTTCTAATCTCCTACTCTTCTTAGGATGTAATGGAACTAAGTGAAATATTCGAAGGATTCAAATAGGAATGTAGATCTTGTGGTATTAGGTGAATTTAAAGGATATCTTGGTGACTTACAGTATTTGGTTTTTTATATATAAAAAAAAAGTTCTATTGGTGATTTGCTGAAATTTGTGCTAAATTTTATAATTTTGAAATATTTATGTCTAAGCTCCTATATATTTTTTAGAGAGGACCAAAATATATTTTGGACTCCTATGATGCGATCTTTTTTTCATATGTGTCTATGGACACTTGCAAAAATTTATACAAAGATCTCAACCTCCAATTTTTTTTTGTTCCTATTTAACATGCTTGTGTTTTTGGAACATTTTTATAAATTTTGAATAAGAAATTTTGAAATCTCTGAGTTGTTAGTTAATTTTTTTTTATGCTAACCAAAACATTGTTGTAAAAGCCTATTCCTATCTGCATCTGGAAGTTTAGGTGGTCGATCGAGAGAAGGAACAACTGTGGATCTTTCCATATAACCTTACCCCATTTTTCTTATTCTTTTGGCCTGTCAAAAGGAAAAAGCCTTATAAACATGAATGGTATAATTGATATACAGAAAATTCAATGAGAAATGTGGAATATGGATTGGCATTGCCCCCCATTGCCTCAGTTCACCCCTTGTCTCATTCGTCCATGAATATATTAATATATTCACCTTTTTTTTGAAAAAAAAAAACATTAAACCTTTTGAATAAGTATATTAACTCTTAATTAATCCAGAGCTATTACAAACCAAAAGAAAATATTTTTCTCGAGAGCTTATAATTCATCTAAATTCCCTAAGTAGTTACATATTTACCACACAAAAAGATGGACGCGGGTCCTAAACATTGATCAAAGTCAAACGGGGAGATTTCTTATCGATTTTAAGTTTCACTATTAATCATCGTCTTCTAAAACTCTTCAAAACTAATGCAACTGTCACTGTAGGTATCAAATTTGCAAACCATCCTCTTATAATCCTGAATCGTACACTTGTCGCCGAGATTCTTCATCACCTAGTAAAACTCGCTCGTCGATATCCATCTGTTACCATGCATCCAGATCATATAGGAACAAAAATAGCTTCTTAAAATGCACTTTTTGATATTCCAAACCATACTTCTGATCATCCATTGTTTCTTCGTCACCAATCTTTTAATTGTTATTCGATTGACATTTAATTTAAAAGTTTCTTGCTGTACACTTTTATGTTCTTCTCGTATTTTACCTAAATGGCTAACTTCCCTTTGTAGCGTTAAAGTGAGGTTATAGAAAGATTCTTAGAACATGAGCTTTACGAAATTTTACCTCTGTAGATGTCTGGTTGTGTTTGATCGCACAATACGTCCCGACATATTAATTCTCAACACATAACAAACCCATCGATCAGCTCAATATGATAAATAAACGAAAACAAACTGATAACAACAAATTAGAACTCAAGTTACACACTTATCTGCATTAGCAACAAATGAGCTTTTTGCTTAATTATTAAAAAATGAAATGAATTAACATACTCAACTAACCTACATTTAAGATCATAACACAATTAAACTATCTCTTTTCCAACAAAACCATATACAGAAGTTAGTATAGACCATAAAACGGTAAGAATGCAAGAACAATTTTGTGCTAAACGGCTCTGCTTGTAACAGAGTTCCATTCTAAATTGTAAGTGATATAAATGTACCTTATTGGTGCTTGTCGGACACGAAAACCGAACTAAGCGACATATTAAAGGCGGATGCAGCAACTTGGGCAACTTCTGTATGCAATCCTTGGCCCATCTCCACACCTCCATATGCCACCAAAATAGTCTCATGTAAACATGAACAGGAATGTAAAAGCCACATAATGTGTAAAATAAAAAATGGTTAGTATCTTCTAAAAATTCAGATTCTAGCTTTGCAAGCAATACTAAGTTTGAAAGAAAAAAGATCCCGCTCAAACAAAGATCAAAACCTTGCTTTGAAGAAAGAGATTTTTCAGAAATCGGACAAAACAACATGTTCAAACGATTTTCCACAGTTACTCCAAAGAACAATCGGCTTAGCTCCTTTCAAACAATCAATAATCCATTTAGGTTCAAACACAATCAACAACTCAAAACCATAAGCATTCATGAAGTGAGTATAAATAAATATTGACTTACATATATACAAACTAACCAAAAATCATAATGTTTACTGAATTGTTGTATGATGAGTCTAACCATAAAGGATTGTGATTCTTCATTTGATTGGTGGATAAAAGCTGATACAACAAATCATACCTGCAAATTAACAGCTCGCAACTATCTAAATTGTTTTAGATACTTTGAAAACAGAAAAACCGTGTAAAAATTCAGGATCTAAATTAAAGAAGAGGAAAAATGGTTGACAAAGTATGTACCACCTACAAAAAACACATAAAACCAAATACTAACCAGCTTTCAGCCAAACTAAAACATCGATCATCCGAAAAAGAAATATCTAACATAATAAGCCAGAAAAAAAACAAAATATAAATACCAGATTGATCGATGAGATGATCCGCCAACAAAATCCTACACAAATAAAAATCACAAAACAAAGATCAGACCACAATAGAAGAAAATAAAAGTAACACTAATTAACTTTGACTCTAAAAACACAATTATGAAAACCGAACAATCAAAATATGTGATATAAAAGCGTAGCTTGTTCAAGACGGCGCGATAAACATCTTTGAAAGAGACACAAAACAAAACATAAATAAACAAATTATACACCAAAACCAACACCAATATCGACTAAAACAACACAAACATAAAAATACATGACATAAAATATATAAAAAAAACATACCTAAAGAGAGATCTATTATAAAAAGAGAGAAGCCAAAAAAATCATCAAATATACACACAACAAACCACAAAACATAAACAGTATTGCAAAACAACAACAACAAAACAAAACAAAAACATAATTCATACCATATGGATCGCACTGAAGCCTTTAACCTGGCATACCTAAAGCATGAAGATCTACATATATAGCACACATTAGTTATATCGAGAAACAAATCCATTGAAAGAGGTAGAAAAAAATATTATAAATTAAAAATAACAGCGACGAGACAGAACCAATCAATATATATATATATATATATAGTCTAAGGAATTGAGATTTTATTAATTCCATTAGGTTTAGCCGAAAATAATTAGGTTTAGCAACGATAATTATATCGGATTAAATTTAGCTTAGTAAAATAATTAGGGTTTTTCATTAAGGGTAATTATGTAATATTTAGTGAGATTGAATGAGAGAGCTTCATTCACCAAAATCACTTCGCAAATATAGATATAGATTGATTTTTAGTATTTGATTTATTTTGTAAAGTTATAGATGTCCAGAATTTTGGAATTGAATTGAAGCGGATAATGGATCAAATTGAATCTAACTGTAATTTTTCCCAACCGTAATGTTGACCTATCTTAACACCGTTCATTAAAAGTAATGTTCAGTATAGTATTTACAGGAGTTACTTCTATCATATATGGATTTTGGGTTATCGACAAGGCTGGTCGATTTTTTTTAGAGAAATTTCTTAGAATACCATCAAAACTAGTTTACATTCCACAAATAACATATATGCTAAAAATCTTCCATCTCTAGCATTTTTTATTAATAGGTTGACACTTTTGTCCTCGGTTAAATAAAATCCTCATAAATAAGAAACTAAAATACATATTTTCCAAAATGAGCTTTCACCATCGTCAACCACGACGAGCTCCGGCGGCGGCAAGAATTTCGGCGGAGAGAAGAAGATAATGACGGAATTCTATGTGTATCTATTCATCTCAAGCTATTCAAATGTGATTGTCTCGCACTTGTCTCCGACATTTGACAGCATCCCGTCGAAGACCGTACCGACTCCGATCGAGAAAGTTGTCTCTTTGGTCTCTCGAACCGGACGAGATTTGCAGCTTTACGATACCGCATGGTATGGTGAGGTCGTCGGATACGTCCAATTACAAAACCCTCATTTTAATTTTGGTGCAGAATTTCTAATTTCTAGGTTTACGATTCTTCAATTCAATGAGAGATTGGGTGAGAGATTGAAGTTCTTCTAATCTAATTCTAGTTTTGAAAAATTCTGCAGATGTATACCGTACAAATATAAGAAACATGGTGGCGGAGAGATTGAAGTTTTTCTAATAAATGCACAGAAGAAATGGAAAGGGATGTTATTACCCTAAGGAGGTTGGGAAATTGATGAATCAATGGAAGAAGCAGCTTTGAGGGAGACAATCGAGGAAACTGGCGTAATGGGGCAGCTCGAAGAAACGCTTGGGAAATGGCAATACAAAAGCAAAAGGCACAGCATGATTCACGACGGCTACATGTTTTCTCTGCTTGTTAGCCAGCAGTTTGAGCGATGGCCCGAGTCAGAATTCAGACAACGCAAATGGATTTGTTTATCTGAAGCGATTGAGTTGTGTCAGAATTGTGTTGTGTCAGATGAGAGAAGCTTTGGAAGTGTTCATCAACCGGAAATGCCAAAGATAATGCATCATCTTCGTTTTGTGTTGTTGCTGTTAAAAGAAAAATAAGCAAAAGAAACGATGTTTAAAACTGGTGAAGCATAGAGGTTAATTAGATAAAGCGGATGCATCATACAACAAGACTTTTTGATTGTCTAAAGTTTTATGGGAATTCCTCAGCTTTAGGGGATGTGGAAAGTTCAAATTTTAGTCTTGTGATTTGATTCATTCATTTGTTAATAATATAATTAGGTAGACTCATTCAAAATCACTAATTTGTTTGAATGTTTGGCTTCGTAATCTGTAATCTTGTGTATATAAAATGGATCAATCTTCTACATCTTAAATCAGACTTGTCTCAGTTTTGTGTGCTTTCGTTGTTGCTATCTTGAAAAGACTCCGGATTAGAAGAAGAGTGATGGTAATTATAGACGAGAGACCTAAAAAAAAGAGTCAATTGTAACAAAAAACTACAATAGTTTGAGATGAATAAAGAGACACATAGAAAACATTCTTAAACATTTTAGAAAATCTTTCTAAATTCTTAGTAAGACCTTACTAAAATTTCTATAAAATGTTTCATATCTAGAATTGTTTCTTTAATTTAGAGAATTTTAGGAAGCTTTATTGAAATTTTAGGAAGCATTTTTACAAATGTGTAAGATTGGCATTCTAAATTGTATGTTATTACTAAATCGAATAAATATTTAGGAAGTCTTTTTAAACGTTTAGGAAGACTTTACTAAAATTTGTATGAATTATTTCTAAATATCTAGAATTGTTTGTTTAATTTAGGGAGTTTAGTAAGTCTTCTTGAATTTTTAAGAAGCATTTTTACAGATTTAAGATACGCTTTCTATATATGTTAGTGTTAGGAAAGCTTTCCTAAATGTGTATAACATCTTTCTAAATTTGAGTTGTTGTTTAAATAATACACAAAAGTTTGCATTTTATACGTGTTAGGAAATCCTTCTTAAAAGTGTATAACAGCTTCTTAAATTTGAGTTGTTATTTAAATGGTACACAAAAGTTTCCATTTTATATGTGTTAGAAAAGTCTTCCTAAATGTGTATAACGGTTCCCTAAATTTGATTTGTTGTTTAAATGGTACACAAAAATTTGCATTTATACGTGTTAGAAAAGCCTTCATAAATGATTATAACGACTTCCTAAATTTGAGTTGTTGTTTAAATGGTACACAAAAGTTTGTATTTTATACGTGTTAGGAAAACCTTCCTAAATGAAGGTTATTGAAGAAGCTAAATAAGTAAGACGACAAGTTATTCACAAACACACAATATTTTTAAAACTATGACAGTCTTGTTGTGAACAAGAGAAGAAACAAGAGAAGAGATAGAAGGAATTGATGTTGTTGTATTATTCCAATAAATAAGGGGTCCTTTATATAGGAGTACAAGAGAGGGTTTTACTTGGTGACAAAGTAAAACCTAATAGGCTTATGGGCTTATAATGGACATCACATAATAGTTCATAACAAGTCTGATGTTTAACTGTTTACATGGTTTGATTTTCTTAACATTCAGGAAGACCTTCCTAAACAATCACGAATCCTTCCTGAAAATTAGGATGTCCATCCGAAATCGAGAATGCAGGGAATGCTTATTTAATTCTGACGCTTGCTCTCAAGTGAGACACTAGAATCAAAATCTCTAGTGAGACACTGAAATCAGAAACACAAATCAACTGATAAAGTATGGTGGAGAATGAACATCGTATGGAAAAAAACATCTATTAAAAGTTAGGAAAGCCTTCATAAAACAGTGAAACTGATTAATAAACATTCCGAAACACTAAACATATGCATTGATTCAAAAACAGAAGTTTGATTTGGGGAACTTGTACGTCTTGTGCCTCTAAAGCAGGATGCTCTAGATCAAGATTCAAAAATAGATGTCAGATTTTCATGTATCAAGATTTGTCATTCAGAGCTCATACTCGACTTTAGATTCAATGTGTACTTATAAAATGTCAAAAAAATTAGTAAGCCTTTTTGAAATTTTAGGAATGATGCTTACAAATTTAGGAAAGTCTTCCTAATCTATGAGGAAGCTTCCTTAACTTTCAGAAAAGCTTCATGAATCGTCAAAAACAGTTCACTTTAAAGTTTAGACCAATCTCTTCGTTATTTAAGTCAATATAAGCTTCATTTTATACCCTAAACAACTAAATCTAAAGAATGATTAACAAGAAAAAAAGTTGAACAAATATTTTAGAAGATTCAGGAAGGCCTTCATAAAATATTAAAAGTCATTCAAGAAAATTATGAAAGCTTTCCCGAATCAAAAATTCTAAATACTCTGAAAAGTTTTAGAATTTTAGGAAACTTTCCTAACGTTTTCAGATTTCTTTCTAAACTTTTAGGAAGATTTTATTGAATTTTTTTTAACGGCCAATCCCTTCTCTTTTAAGAAGATTTTCTTAAATGTTTATAGGAAGGCATTCCTAAATGTTAAAATTTTACTAATGTTTTTGGAAGGCATTCCTAAAACATTTTGTGAAAAAAATTTCCAAAGATTTATGAATATTTTCTAAATATTTACAAACGTCTCATATAATTTTAAGAGCTTTACGAAGTTTTCCTAACGGTTTTTGGAACTTTTCAAATGTTTTAGGAAACCTTATTAAACATTTATAAAGTTTTACTAAACTTTTAGGAACATCTTCCTAAATGTTTAGGTAGACTTTCCTATAACAACTAACAGAATTTAAATGGCATTTTTGTAATGCTTAACCTTAGCTTCATCAAGTTCCAATTGACAGATCATGATTATGTCAACATTTTCTCAGAATAAAACCGAAGAAGACATAACTGTTGTTTAGGAAAGGCTTCCTTTTACAAAGACTTAAGAAAAAAACTGAGAGCTTATAAAGGTTTGTTTGATTCAGCAGGAGCAGGAGCTGTAAAAGGGACCAAACGGATTCCAGCAAATGGATTGGCTGCTGCTGCTGCAGAGGGATCTCTGCGCTTAAGTCTGAAAATTCTCCTGCTTGCCAACACCTCCTGACTTGCAGTCTCGAAGGTACCCCACGCAAGTGCAGAGGAGTCTTCTTCATCATCAAGACCATGATTTTCACGAGACAGCTCCTTCAAAGCAGCTCTCTTTTTGGAAGGTTGCTGACCATTTTCTGTGCCCCCCATCGACACTTGGTGAAAAGCTCAATAGATACAAGGCAAGCTAGAGTACCTACCTACAAACAGCCAGCAAAGATTTTCCATAAAGACTATTTTTCTGATTTTGAAGTTAAGGAGGTTCCGAATTCATATATCCAAAGCATTGTTATATAGCTAACAATATACCTAACTCAGTGGGTTTAATCTACACGGTTAACTCAATTAGTAAGCAATCAAAGAACAGCCATAGACAAATATATAATTCTAAATCTAGGAAGCGTTAACAAGCAACTGCATTGGAAATTGATAAATCACAAGAGGCCTAAATAAGAGAGATCAACAATAAGCACACATGATAACCAAGTTTGATTATTAAACCGAAATTAGCTGAGTGAAAATTCTCCACTCTTTAACCAAGTTTGATTATGCCGATCAGCAGAATAAGAACAATATCCCCAAAATTTGAAATTTGGATCATTTCTTCAAGCAAATTTATTAGCTTCTCTTACGGATGGCTCTTACTTTCAATCACACGTTTCTGAAGGTTAATGGAATCAATATGCACATCGCCGATAAAAGGTGCTTTTGACGGGGTTTTACGTCGTCCGGTGATACTCTTCTTCCACAGATTCTCGGAGCTCTGGTACACATGGCGACATCAGATGGTGGCACTCTCATCATTAGGTTACCAGAGAATCGCCGCCGTCGTCGTCGTTGCTATTGTCGTCGCCGTCGTCGTCGATTCAATTAGGATTTGCAAATCGCCGGCGTCGTCGCGAAAGAAAGTGCTGGAATTTTTTTTTTTTTGTGTTTTAGGAAGAAGGGACAAAATCGGAAATTGGCATATTAAAAATGGTAGAGGTGGAACATTTTCAGCGTCGTGACATGAATGTGTGGTAAATATGAGAATTGCCCTTTTTTATAACAATTTTAAATAAAAATCAAATATTATTCTTTAAAGTTTTCAAATATTATTTTTAAATAAATTTAATTTGAATAAAAATTACCGTAGATAAAAAAAGAGAAAAAAAAAAATCAAAAGCAAAAAGCTATGCTCAGTAACAGTTCTAGTTGGGATCAACTCATTTTTATCATTTTTAACAACTGTTACACCACCTTTCTTTGGGACAATATGGACTGGACTCACCGAAGTACTATCACAGATTGTATATATAATACCGGCCTCTAGAAGTTTCATTATCTCTTTCTTTACAACATCTTTTAAATTTGGGTTTAACCGCCTCTTATGTTCTTTAGAAGTCCTTGATTCATTTTCAAGATGTATTATATGCATGCAAAGATAAGGTGAGATTCATGTGATATCATCTAGCGAATAGTCTAAGATTCTACGATACTTTCTAAGCTCACATAGAAGTAAGGCAGTTTCAGCATTGTTCAGTTCAGCATTGATGATCACAGGGTAAGTAGAATTAGGACCAAGAAAGGCGTACCTTAACCCAGCTGGGAGTGTTTTGAGCTCAACCTTCAGAGCTTTCAGCTCGCTCCATTGGTTAGCAAGTGGCGCAGGAAGAGTTGATGCTGGAGATTTCTCTGCAGCTTCATCCAATCTCATGTAGGCGACCATCTTTTTCATTTCCTTGCTTGAGTCCAACATCTTAGCATACCCAATTGTATCTTCACTCAAAAGCCCATGCTCACTCTCAGTCTT
Organism: Alliaria petiolata; assembly: GCA_020283515.1. NCBI lineage: Eukaryota > Viridiplantae > Streptophyta > Magnoliopsida > Brassicales > Brassicaceae > Alliaria > Alliaria petiolata. Next base: position 8,124,089 of record JAHZTW010000003.1, on the reverse strand, counting down.
TGTCAAAGCAATCTCCAATGGATCTTCCATTAAAATTTCTTCAACTACCTCATTAGAGATCTCTAGTGAGTCAATTGAGAATGTCTGCCCATCCAACATAGGCTTTTTCAGTATTTTGTCCATCTCAAACTTCATGACAATGTTTCCCAGGTGGAGATATATTCTCTCGTTCCTCACATCTATGATAGCTCCACTTGTGCATAAGAACAGTCTTCCCAAAATGAGAGGATCATTTGGCTCTTCGTCTAGCTCTAGAACCACGAAATATGCATGAACATAGGCATTGCCAATCTGCACATGTAAGTCCTCAAGAACTCCAATGGGCAACTTCACAGAACGATCAACAAACACCAAGGAGATCTTAGTTGGCTTGAATTTCGTGAATCCAAGCCGCTTAGCCACAGAGTATGGCATGAGGTTGACACTAGAGCCCAAATCACACAAGGAACAAGAAAAAGTCATTGCCCCAATTTGCACAGAGAGGACAAAACGTCCAGGATCTCCAAGTTTCTTTGGCATCTTGTTTTGAAGAACAGCACTGCAATCCTTAGAAACTTTGACAAAATCATCTTCAGCTGACACTTTACTTGTCACCATGCTTTTCGTGTACCTCTTCATTGCAGGCATCATTTGGATTGCATCAGCAAGAGGCAGTTTCATTATAAGCTCATTCAGCATCTCTTTGCATTTTGCCTCTTCTAAGTTCTTACGAGACTTCTTGGGGCGAGTAGGATAAGGGATCTTTGGAGCATAGACACGCGTAAATGGTGTCACGTTTTGCTCCTCTTCAGTTTCATTTTTTGCAAGATCCTTGGCTTTCTCAGCCTCTAGTTCGTTATCCTTCTCTTCTAGATCAATTACTACATCATCATTCTTTTCTTTGCGCGCAATAGGCTCTAACACTTTTCCACTTCTTAGTGCAATTGCATTTACAAACTCCTTAGGATTCTGCTCACCCTTCCCTGGAAGGAATCCTTGTGGTCTCTTGATTGCTTCAGCAGTTTGAGCTACTTGAGTATCTAGCTTCTTCATGTGAGTGCTGACAGCTTCATACTTGCTATTGAGATCATTGTACATGTTGTCCACCTTTATGTTGATCTCAGTAGAGGCTTTCTGCTGGTTGATCAGAAGTTGTTGCATAAGAACCTTGAGTTCATCTTGAGATCCATTCGAAGAGCTCGTAGAAGCTTGGAATGGAGCTGGTGCTGTAGTTTGGAAGTTGTTGAATGGCTGCTTCTGTTGGAGTCCACCCTGAAATCTGTTCTGGCCTTGGTTTTGCAAAAACATTTTTCCTTGATAGCCTTGAGAAAGGTTCTTTTGAAAACCTTGGTTTTGCCCTCCTGGCTGTTCTGTCAATCCTTGGGAAGGACCAGATACTCCTGCGTTTGGCACAAACGTTTTTCCCTGATATTGTTGACCTTGGGCACCCATCTGTTGCGGATAGACCTGGTCTTGAGGATTTTCGACGTTAGTGCTTCTGTAAGACAGATTTGGGTGATTCCTATAGTTCTGGTTGAATCTCCTGTTTGTACGAAGCCTTGTTCATTCACGTAACTCACTTCTTGCTGATCTTCAGTTGCTTTCTCCGCAAAGTCCTGACAAAAAATTGCATATGTTCCTTTTTCACAAATCTGCACACCTCTCTATTTTGCTTGCATCAGCAAATTCACCTTCGAATTCAACTCATCTATCTTTTGAGAGTCTACGCTGTTGACCTTCTTTGTTCGATCATACTCAGAACAACGGTTGTTGGAGCTTGCAGCCATGTTCTCAATCAGTTGGTAAGCTCCTGCTATGCTTTTAGTCATGAAATCTCCATTGCTTGCAGCATTTAGAGCATTCTTGAAATCTCAGTCAACCCCATCGTAGAAGATGCATAACATTTGCTCATCGGAATACCCATGATGAGGGCACTCTCTCCGGTATTCTTTGAATCTCTCCCAAGCTTCACAAAAAGACTCTCATGAATGTTGCTGGAAAGTGGTTATCTTGTTTCTCAACGAAGCTGTCCTGGACTTGGTATAGAAGTGATCCAAGAAAGCAGCTCTGCATTCATCCCAAGTTCGCAGTGATCCAGGAGGTAGTGACTTGAGCCACCTTAGTGCCTTATCTGCTAAGGAGAAAGTGAAGAGTTTGCACTTGATGTAATCAGCAGGTACCCCATTCGACTTGATAGTGCTGCAAATCTCTTCAAAATTTTCTATGTGATCCATTGGGTTTTCTGCAGGCAACCCATAGAACAAGTGACGCTCTACCAAAGCAAACAACTGCGGTTTGATCTCATAATATGTCCTTGCAAGAGGTGGTGGACAGATTGCAGCTCGGTTTTGGTAGAAGGTGTGAGGGGTATCTACATCGCCAATAGCACGCTGATGTTGCTGCTGTTGTTGTTGTTGTTGCAGGAGGTGCTGCAACTGCTGTTGTACATTCTGAATTTTTTCTGCAGCTGTAGCAGCCCGAGCTTCAGCAAGCGTTTGGTTCTCGAGATTATCACCCATTGTGACTTTGACTCGACTTCTCTATTCTAGCCCTGTTGTTAGCTCTTTCTACCCTTGCGAGTTCTTCGTTGTTGAGATGAATGAGGTTGTTAGAGCCTTCACTTCGTCTCTGCATACACCTGAAACACACAAGATAGCAACTTATAAGAAAATCTTATACTAAACTTCAATCTTAGATTCGAAGGTTGTTACATTTGGAGTCCCCGGCAACGGCGCCAAAAACTTGATACACAGAGTTTTAACCCTATAAAAGCTACCGCAAGTGCACATCAAATGTTGTAGTATTTAGGGATCCAATCCACAGATTCCAACAGTTACACTACGATTCTTGGGATTTAAATTAAGCTAAGACAAAGATATGAATTGTTATTTGGAATAAAAACGAAAATAGCAAATAAAACAGTAATAATATCAATTAAACGAAACACTAGGTCGAGGGCAATTCGCGGGAATTCAGTGATCACGAACTAGACAATTATTCAGAGAATGGATAAGCACAGTCTACAACACAAACATAAACGTTTAATCGATCCACTGTCGTGGTATCAATCACTTCATCTAGCAACCTAAGATTCTAAACTTTCGTTTGAACTTAGAATTCTTAATAAGCATTAATGAGCGGGTTTGATTTGTTCACAAAATTCCTTAACATCAGCTTTCGTTGGCTAAGGACGTTTTGCTCACCTATGTTCTATCAAGCAATCTATAACACTTTTGATGAATAGATTGAACCTAAAATCATAGACTAAGTGATCAATTCAATCTAAGCAATGAACACAACAATAGGTGAAGACAACAATCGTTAAGTCTCTATCTATGTCTTAATTCAACGATTCCTAAATTCCCTTAAAACCCTCAACCTAGCTAAGAGATTACTCAACCATAGAAACAGAGAAACAACAACAAGAAGAAGAAATATCCATAATCAACCAAATAAAAATACAAAGAGTTTAAGAAAACTTCTCTAGAACACAGAATCCGAGATCCGTCCTTAACCGAAGCTTAAAAACTTGAAAAACCCAAAATGATGAAATAAAAAATATCTAAGAGAATGTATGAGAGAGCTTGGCCTCAACAATGGCCAAAAACACAGATATATAGGCCAAAACACGTTCTTTGGTGGAGTAGTTAGGTAAACCGAGTTTAAACCAACATTTTCTTTGATTTTGCAAGTAAACCAATAGGTTTAGGATAGGGATCGATCAATCTGAGATTTTTTGGTCGTTCTGAGGTGCTCGAATCGATCTGAAATATCATGTTTCTCTGGTTTTCCATGGATCGATCGATCCCGAAATGAGATCAATCGAACTGTGGTAAAATGGCCATATCTCTTGAACCGCTTCACTGTTTGACTTGAAACCACCACCACAAGAAATATAACTCAATTATCTATGACTTTCATGAAGACCGCCGAGGCTAAATCAGAGTGGAAATTCTTCATTCGGCTCGATCTTTACTCGTGTAGTGGTTTTGTGCTTCAAGTCCATTTTGCTCAACTTCTTTTGGTACACTTTAGTTCCATGCCATCCTCCAAGCACTGCTTAACCTCCATACTCTCCAAAGTCTTACAATGTATCTAAAACACTCCAAAATGCAACAAATATGTAATAACCTAAGCTAAGACTCACTAACTCTAAAATGGATGCAAACTAGACTATATGAACAAGTTATATACATGAAACAATGCAAATGATTTACTAAATGAATGTTAAAATGATGTAAATATGCTAACTATCCGGAATCAAATGAAATAAGCTTTCCTTGAACAAACATGTAAGGTATATATACAACTTGGTAAGTCGGCTTAAACCAACACCGTAATTATCTACTTAACCAACTATATAAAGGATATATTCAACTCTCTAAGACTTATCTTTAAGTCGTATTTATCTTAACATAAGACTTATCTTTAAGTCGTATTTATCTTATCATAAGATATATAAAATATATACTAAAAGACAAAAATGGATTCAAAGGAACTATGGCTTATGAAGTCTGGGTTGGAGTGGTTGTAATTGTTTGGATTATCGAAAGAATCAAATGAAATAAGCTCCAACTTCTATTTTCTGGATTTGCAATTTTTTCGGATTTTTTTATTTTGTTCCAATTTTTGAATTGGTTCAAATGTCGAGGTCAAACTACATAATTTGCTAAATTATGGGACTATGAAGCTTAACTAAAAAAATAATCAAATCTAGGTATCAAAACATATATATGTATAGTTCTTTTAAAAGATGAGCAAGTGTTTGATAGATTCTACAAATGCTTTAAAACAATACAAGACATCGTGTTTGAGTAATTCCGATTCTAGATTCGGAGATCCTTCAGCCGGTTTCTTCAACGTTCCATCGATGAAACATGTCTTCCTCTTTGCCTGCAAAGCGTTTAACATCTTTGTTGCCCACTCGTTGTAGTTGTCGCCATTCAAAAGCACAGTTCTGATCATATATCTCGGATTGCCGGAAGAGAAACTCGAGTATGGCGAGACAATCACATTGAATGCCGCCTTTTATCCAGTCACAATAGATTTTTGTCACTTTTTGTACAAAAAAAAACAATTACTTTCCAACTAAAACGAAAAACAATGGGTTTAAGCCACATATGTTTGTTAGGATATGAATTTTGATACCATGTGAAAATCAATAGAATGTGTGTGTTGCTTTTATTGAACAAACATATAAGGTATATATACAACTTGACAAGTCGGCTTAAATCAACTCCGTAATTATATATCTACTTAACCAACTATATATAAATGATATATTCAACTATACAAAGGATATATCTAACTCTCTAAAACTTGTTTTTAAATCGTATTTATCTTAACATAAGATATATAAAATATATCATAATAAAAGAAGAATGGATTCAAAGGATCTAGAGCTTATGAATTCGGGGTTGGAGTTGCTGTAACTGTCTGTATTATCAAAAGAATCAAATGAAATAAGCTCCAATTTCTATTTTCAGGATTTGTAATTTTCTCCGGATTTTTTTTTATTCAAATTTTTTAATTCGTTCAAATGTCGAGGTCAAGCTACACAATTTGCCAAATTATGGGGACTATATGAAGCTGAACTAAAAAAAAAAACCAAATCTAGGTATCAAAACATATATATGTACGGTTCTTTTAAAAGTGTTTGACAGATTCTACAAATGCTTTAAAACAATAAAATTCATCGTGTTTGAGTAATTCCGATTCTTCATGGATTTGTGCATTGTTAGCCACTTTTCCTTGGATCTTTTTCTGCTTTTACAATTAACAACTTCTTTAAGTTTTTCCATTTCTTCGTAGTTGAAAATAATATGTCCATAACCCTTCAATACCACATCTTATCTCAATATCTTTAGGCACGGCTATGCCATATTTTTTTAACATTGATTTATTATTCTATTATAATGGCTTTACCTTTCAATTAATAAATTATCCAGAATATATTAATCAAATACGTTATGTACACAATGACCGACATTTCTTTAGAAAAATCTACAAAACTTGAATCTAAAAATTGTAGTTGTCTACCAAAAAAATATATAATAGAATAAAAAAAGGAATATAATTTATTTTGACCAAAGCGTTAAAAAGATAATTCCACAATCAAACAAATCAAGGAAAACTTAACTAAATTAAATTGTAGTATGTTATGAGGCAAGCGAAAGACAAGATTCTTTTACAACTCAACAAACTCTTTCTCAACACGAAGTAACCCACCAAACGTTACGACAACTACACCGTAAGAGGGACGTAGCGAAACTGTCGCGATGTGTGAGGGTGTGAGATTCACGCGCTCTTGTCTAAACGTTGACTTTTACTTCGCATTTCTTGGTTACAAGTTTCCATTTAATTAGTCCCTTCAGGGTTTCGTAATTACTTTAAGGCAACGTAAAATTAAAGGAGTTTACTACACTCTTTCATTCATTACGATGTTTGGAAAAGTTGAAGAATGAAAGAGTTTTAGGAAACAAATATAGTCAACAGTTGTTTCAGAAAACAACAACATAAATAACGGTTTGATCGTAACTATATCATTTAATTAGTCCTACTAATAGCTTCAGGGTTTCGTAATCACTTTATGTAAATAACCAAGTTGCTATGTCAAAAAAAAAAAAAAATTAAGTTGTTAGTTTACAAAAATAAATAATATTCTTTCTATTTCACAAAAAGTGTCATTCTAACATTTTTCACACAGATTAAGAAAAATTTGTAAATATCTTTTTATACTCTTTATTAATACACTAAATCAGTTTTTTTCTCTAATTAATAGGCTAAACTAGTAGGAATAAAACTGAAATTTAGTTTTAAAATTGCATTGAAAATATAAAATGACATTTTTTGTAAAAAAAATCAAATGTCAAAATGACACTCTTTGTAAAACGGAGTAAGTAACTATTACGAATAAACGACCAAAGTTTGAGTTTTTTTACTACGATTTTAGTTATGGTTGGTCACTATAGATACTTTCAATATTTAAATATTTGTTTTTCACAAATTTTGAAAATTACTCTAATTTTGTATTGATTTGTATTGATGTTCTGATTATATAAAAAATGATGACAAAGAGTACAAATATTTACATTTGTAAAAAATGATGACAAAGAATACAAATATTTAAATTTGTACTAAATTAATTATTTAAATGTATTTAAATTTGACTAAATTAGTTTTCTTAAAGTATTTAAATTTGACTAAATTAGTTAAAGTTAGAATTCAGGTACCTTTCTGTGAGCTTTCCGCAACAGGAAACACAATGGACCATTTTCGTAATTCGTACTACAAAACGTAAGTGACTAAAAAGAGCTTAAGAACAAAAACATCTTCCACATTTATTTCATTTATTTAAAGACTTAGACCGTAAAAATAAAACAAAATTTTTTAAGACTAAAAGTAAAAAATATAAGTAAACAATGAATTAAATACGGGTCCCACCATATAAGCCAATCGTCAAATAGCCAAGTACCTTCTCGCCACGTAGCGTTAACACAGTCACGTAAGCCCTTCTTCTACATTAGACCCAACTAAAAGTCTTCTTTCCCCCAAAACCCAAAACATTGACGCAGATAAAAAGAGAGAGAGAGAGACTCTTCTATCCTGCGCACCTCTCTCCGCTTATCCTGCGCACCTCTCTCCTTATCCTGCGCACCACCACCATCTCCTCCTCCGGCGAACAAAAAAAAACACACACACCACACCATGGGTTCAGGTCGCGCACTAAGCGACGGAGTGATAAAAAAAATCCTCCTCTCCTACACCTACGTCGCGATCTGGATCTTCCTCAGCTTCACCGTAATCGTCTACAACAAGTACATCCTCGACAAGAAGCTGTACAATTGGCCATACCCAATCACACTCACCATGATCCACATGGCCTTCTGCTCTTCCTTGGCCGTAATCCTCATCAAGGTCTTCAGGATCGTCGAGCCTGTCTCCATGTCCCGCGAGACATACCTCAGATCCGTCGTACCCATCGGCGCGCTTTACTCGCTCTCCCTCTGGCTGTCGAACTCCGCCTACATCTACCTCTCCGTCTCCTTCATCCAGATGCTCAAAGCCCTGATGCCCGTCGCCGTCTACTCCATCGGGGTTTTGCTAAAGAAGGAGACTTTCAGATCTCAGACCATGACGAACATGCTCTCGATCTCCTTCGGCGTGGCCATCGCCGCTTACGGCGAGGCGAAATTCGACGTCTGGGGCGTTGTTCTTCAGCTCGGCGCCGTTGCTTTCGAGGCCACGAGGTTGGTTCTGATTCAGATCTTGCTTACTTCTAAAGGAATCAATTTGAATCCCATCACTTCTCTCTATTACGTTGCTCCTTGCTGTTTGGTTTTCCTCTCTGTGCCTTGGATCTTCGTTGAGTTCCCGATCTTGAGGGACACTTCGAGTTTCCACTTCGATTTCGTCGTTTTCGGGACCAATTCTGTTTGTGCCTTCGCTCTGAATCTTGCTGTGTTTCTGCTCGTTGGGAAGACTTCTGCTTTGACCATGAATGTTGCTGGTGTGGTTAAGGACTGGCTCTTGATCGCTTTCTCTTGGTCTGTGATTAAGGATACGGTCACGCCGTTGAATCTTTTCGGTTACGGGCTCGCGTTCTTGGGGGTTGCGTATTACAATCACTGCAAGCTGCAGGCTTTGAAGGCGAAAGACGCGCAGAAGAAGGTTCAGGAGAGTGATGAGGAAGCTGGGAAGCTTTTGGAAGAGAGAAGGGAGAGTGAAGTCGCTGGAAAACGAAACGAGACTCAAGATTGAGATCTTGATCTTGATCTTGATGCGATTCAAGAATGCGTTTTTTCAGGGAATAAGAGCTAAAGGGTAAAGGATGATTCTGGAAGAGTTTTTTTTGGGTGGATTATGATTATGATCATCGTTTTTTTTGGGTCTAAGTTTTAAGTTTATGGCTAATTTATATTTACATATTTGATTGATGGTACAAAGGGGCTTTAAATTTAGAGGTTTTCATGAATCTTTTGAAGCTCTTTTGTATCTTCTTATGAGTTTGTCTTTGTTTTTTCTTACTTTTACACTCCTTATGAATCTTTATCTTTACGGGTAAAACAATTGTTGTTGTAGTAACTTTATATTTTTGCTCATTGAGATTGTTACAATGTCAAATTGAAATTCCTCTCCTTTCTCTCTTTTTCCAATGAAACCATTCTATGTTGGATCTCAGCGTATGGACTCATTACAAAACATTTTGTATTGTGTCGGTTATGTAGGATCATTTGGATAAATGTGAATTTTTTTCACTTCAACAAGTTCTTGGCTTAGGTAAAGGGGAGAGGCAGAATTGGTGTTACCATACGAAACAAAAAACATTAAAAGAACTCACGGATTAGGGCTTTCGCAACAACGAACATTTGGGAACTTTAACACTTTCTTCTAATAAAGATGTTTGGTTCCTAGTCATGCATTGGTTTGTCGCTTTGTGACTTCTGACTCAAAGCAGATTGTTTCTAAAGGAGAACTCCTGATGTACGCTAGTTTGTTTTTGCTTTGGTTTATATCCGATCAGATTTCAAAAATTTGATTCCAAGTAGAATCTGCTCAATTGATGTGATTTTTATTAATTAATGGTCGAAAAGAAATACAAAACCACAACAACAATAACAAAAGAAACAAAGAGGAGATATAAGTTCAAATCACCCAAAAGAGCCTTGACAATTGTCTGAACCACAAAGACAAACCTTGTTGCCTTTAAAACTCCTCCCATCTTTTTGAGCTACACAAGACATTCCATAATCATATCTCAGCTCTGTCAACGGAGGAATATGCCTTATCGCAAAAAACCCGATGTGAACACAAGGCTCACGGTTCTGTTCATACTCAACAGGCTGCCACATAACATTCGGCGAGCAGTTGTGGTTCATGAACCGACTAACGTTCCCATGCTTTTTCGCGCTGATCAAGACTTGCGACCGGAGTTTAAAAACTTCAGAGACTTGTTCCCAACAATCATCACCCACGAGTTCAGGCTCGTAGTTCCACTTGAACCGCCGGTTACAAAGAGAACTATCAAACACATACTCATCGTCCTCTTCTACTTCTTCTTTCAACTTACTTGATCCAACAAACTCGCAGATGAATGTTCCCGCTCGGATCGGCTCACACGTACGTAACCCCCAGCCACACTTCTCCGTCTTGAACACCTCCACACGGATTTTCAAACCGGTTTGAGATATTTTGTTTTTGCAATCGGTGGGACAAGGACAAAGATCACCACACTCGTAAACCATCGGTTTACGACATACCAATACGCGGTTATGGTACGGCAACTCTCCGCCGTTTCTTTGAACGCAGAAGCATTTTGAATCTTCACCAGAGCATAACCGGCCGTGGCAATCGCTGCATTTGATAGATATATGATTCGGAACAAGCGTCATGTTCGAAGAAGCCAGAGTGTTGATGTACTGAAAATCTTCAGGTGTCTTCTTGTCATTTTCATCGATTTCATTCACAAGCGGAACAGGTAATGTCTCGGTTCTGTAAGAAATATCTTGATGTATGAAACCCTTTCTTGAATCATTCAAACCACCATTCCTCCATTTTTCAGCAGATTTCCAGGTTTCGTAACCTGAAGGCTGGTCTGGTTTCCTCACTAACCGGAATTTATACTCTTCGAAACCGGATTTACCTTTCGCTTTCCAACAATCCGACACCGAGTAAAGTCCATCGTAGATGTAGATCTTCTTCTTTTTGTCGTTCGGATCTTCTTCGCCTCTGATCACTCTAACTTCGTTCCCTTTGTTTCTACTTGCTTCCAACGCAAGGTTCCCTCTCTCAAGCTTCTGATCAGTAGCTTGGCCAGTCTTATCTGTTCCACCATGTCCGGTATATATCAAAGTTTGAAGATCCTCTGTTTCGTCATTGTAGTGTCCTGATGTTACTACGCTTGTAGCTAAAGGACCTTTTGTTGCACTGTCTTTAACCGTCAAATAGTCGATGCCGGCAACCATCTGCGTGTGAAGGCCAACTAGACACATCTCCCCCTAAAAGTAGAAGATATCGCCTACTTGTACCCCAGGAACCGGCCCGATTCTTTTCTTCGCATTGGTCCTAACACCCAAATTCCTACAATTAGTTATTGCGGTTGCAAGCACGCCTTTCACGCACTCTAGCTGACAAAACCGACGTCTAACCGCATCGAACAGCATCAAAACCGAATCAACTATCTTTTTGTTTCCAGTTTCTCTCTCGGCTTCGGTCATCCCCGAGTCAAAATTTTGACAAGATGTAACCACTTTGCTGTTGGAAGCATAAATTTTCGGCTTCTTCGTGGGCACCTTCGAGTTTTTCGATCCCTTTGGTCGGCCACGACCTCTTTTGACCGGACCAATACTACCAGCATCAGCAGAAACTGAGTATTTCGTGGAGTCATCAAATGGTAAAATGGTTTGAAGTGGTGTGACCATAAGAGGAGGAGGTGTTGTTGTGTTGTGGAGGTGGAGGTGTTGTTGTGGGTTTCATCAACAATGGTTCCAAGCGGTGTGACTGCTAGAGGAGGAAAAGGTATTGTTGTGTTGAGGATTTCATCATTAACAGTTCGAAGAGGTGTGACCACCATAAAAGTTGGTGATGTTCTGTTTTCGGTCAAACTGTGATCATCGTTCTTCAAAAACCGGCTTCAAACTTTCAAGCGGTTTAGCCTTGGTTGGATTAGACTTATCCATCGCAAAAAAATATCCTGTCATTGTGGACAAAGAAATGATGAAAAGTTAATAACCATCAAACCAGCATAAAACTTAGTGAAAAAAAATGATGAAAAGTTAAGTTTTAAGGATTGCCTAAGAACATTTTCAAGGTTGTTTTCATGCAAGACGATCATATGAAAGAGTCCACTAATTAACCCTCCATATAATCTTATAACTATTAATGCTTTAAACGCAAACCTTCGCTGATTATTGTGAACCCTCGAAATAATAATTGAGTATATATACAAGACAAGGGCACCAACAAACAACATTTCTCTATCTATCAAGAGAGAATGGGTAAAAAGCTTTCATGAAAACATTTTTATATCCTCATGCCCTCAATTTTCATTTCTTTTGAAAAATAAACGATAAAAGTGTAAGATGAAAATTCATGAAAGCAGTGATATAGAATATACATATCAATATTTTTTTTTTTCGATTTCTATGCTGTAAACAAAAAATCAATTTCAATTTGTTTGAACTCTAGGGTTGCCTAGTAATGAATGCTTCATTATTAGTACCTTCTTCCCTCTAAAATTGTTACAAATTAATGCAGAAAACCAATGATTTTAAAACCAAGTATGAAGCCAACAGTGAACCTAACAATAAATCTCTTTTTAGGAAACAAAGAAAATACGTTGTTTTTAATTTGTTTTTATGTCAACATTTAAACCGAGGGAACACGTGATACAAACACCAACGTAATGTAAAAAACCCTAGTATACAACTACCAGATCAAAGGCTGATTTCTCAATTCAAGAACCCTACTGGTTTTTATAACTTTTTAAAAATAAATTGGCATTTCTAAAGCATCTTTTTAAAAATATGAGTTTTTTCATCATACCATGATAAATGTTTAAAGAAAGGATTATCAAATCTAAATAGCACTACAAGTATAAAATCACAACATAAACAACATAAGCTATGTTATTGATATATATACAATCTCGATTAACTTAAAAACAGAAGGTTAGAAATGATATTTAGGGTGAAAAATAACAGAAGAGAATAACGTCCGATCTAATTTTTTAACAACATTTAAACCGCAGTTATCAAATTGCATAACAAAATGCTAAGATCTGAATTATAGTGAACACCATGACCATCATACTAAGAGATAGTCTTTTCTTCACTTTTGAAATGAAGGAAAATAAATTTTAAAACAACGCTCCATTTATAAACAATACGAACTTTTAATCAAATATTATTGGATTTTTCAAAAACATAAAAACTAGTAAAAATATAATATCAATTCCAACACCAACACAGACAAAAAAAATACATAAAATAAAAGCATTAGTAAGTCACAACATGATCATAAGAACGTACATATCACATATATGTATATAAAGCTCAACACAAATTAAATATAAAATAAAGATATAGCGAAACAACAAATCAATACGTACCTTTTGGAAGATGAGAAAAGAGAACTAGGGTTTCAAAATTAAGCAAGAAGGAAAGAAAAATAAGAAGCAAGAGAGTAAGATTATGAATAGGAGGTGACTGAAGTAGTAAAATATAATGATGTTTGGATATTTGGTAGTGAGAAAGAAAGTAAAAAGACCTCTCTATTTAAAGGTATTACAGCATGACATGTTGTTTACAGAAAATATTAGGGCCATTAGGTCAAGCTTGATTCATCTCCCCTGTTCAAACTTGTGAGTCATAAACAGTCTTATATTCATCGTATCTAACTATATTACTATCAATTAAAGGTTTTTACCAGTTTTGTCTTACATATTAATTAACATAAAGTTGAAATATTTTTTTTTTCCAAATTTAAATATTTTTTTCTACATATCTATATTATAGTTTATTTAAAATTAAGAAATAAACAAAATTTTGACTGGTTTGAATTTCAAACTTTGAAATATAAAAATACACCAAAAAAATATTATATTTTGTTTTTTTTGTTTCGAATATTTGGTTTCAAACAATTTGTTAGTAACTTTCAATATGAATAACCAAAAAATCATTTCCTAGGTATGGCTCTCAGTGTGTAAACACCATCAGAAGATTGAAATTGAGATTTGTGTAATTACCCTGAGCAGATAAAAACGAGAAAAAAGCGCAGTGGACATCATATCATCACTACAAGAAAATAGGCAAATTGCGACTACGAAAAAAATCGGTAAGCAGTCGCAAAATATCAGGTTACGACTGATTTGCGACTAAATCACGTAGTCGCAAAACAGTGCGTCGCTAAAATTAACAGTAGCGACTGTTTGGCGACGGTTATTATGTAGTCGCGATAATGTCGCCAATTAGCCGCTATGTGTTGTGACTGTTTGGTGACTAAATTGCGACTAAAATGTGATCGCGTTTATAGTCGCTAATCAGTCGTAACATTTAGCGACTGTATTTAGCGACTACGTTTGATTAATCTGAGCATCAAAATAGTGATTCATTCCTATTTTTATGAATAATAGTTTGTGCTTTATACGAATTCAATATCTAAAAATGCGTTTAAAACATTCTTCTATTTAAAACACAAAAAATAACACAAATGTTTAGTCATACTTAAAGACAAACTCCAAAACAACACAAATGTTCAAAAGTTATCAAATTCAGAGAAAGAGAGAAAGCTACATAACCTATGCTCAAACATCAGCATTAGCGGGATCATTCGATTGTGAGGCGAGAAAGACGAGAAAGTTCGGGAGTCAAGTAGTTCTTCACCATCGTCAAGTGATTGATCTCAGCTTGTTGCTCAGCTGCAACCCGCAAAATCTCTGCTTCACGCTGTCCTTGTAGAGCTGCTTGTTCCTCCATTTTGTGGTTAGCTTTCTCAAGTTGTTGTTGCAGGCTTGTGTAAGAAAGAGCTTCCCGGGTACATCCTCTTCCCGTTGATGTAACTTCCTAGGCTTCCAACTCCATAGAATTGTCCTCTGTCGTTTATGAAAGTAGACTACATAAACAAAACAAAGAGTATTAGTCCTTAACATAAAAAAGCAAACAGAAAGAAGCAAACATAAATAAGCACTTTACCTGAAGAAAGATCTCGTTATCCTCCTCTAGAGATAGTTGTGATCGGACGAGAAGTACCGTCCGAAGACTCATCATTCTCGAGTTCAGCCAACTTAGCTGCCTTCTTCTTGTTATAACCTTTGTAATCTTCCGGGTCAGTGCACATTTGTCTTTTCCAAACCTACAAACATAGAAACAAACACACAGATTCATAACTATTCACGGAGATATTAATTTCCTCTAAATAATGTCAAGTTTGTACGATTGATTTATTTCCCAATTTGTCACTGTCTTCGTTTCCACATTTCTCCCAAACCAAATTGCACCAACCAAACCACATATCATCAACCCAACAAAACCAAATTGCATCAAATCTCTTAGAGATATGTTTACTTACCAAGTGGTTCCAGGCTCGAGCGTGGGAGAGAGGACAGTGGTGTATATAGCTCACGGCCTGGCTCGAGAAGCAACTCGTCTAAAGCAGCGAGTACATCTTTCGAGAGAGTTGGTTCCCTTAAAGCGTCTTCCTCATCTTCTTCCTCGTGTGAGTTTTGCGCTTGAGAACTGTGAGGTGTTGAATGTCCAGGATGACTCGTCGCAGAGGCTCGAGGTTGTTGAGATGCAGAGGGTCGAGATTGACCCGTTGAGCAACCGATTCCAGCTTGGCTCGCGGTCTGGAAAAGACTCGTCGGAGGTGGATAGTCTCTGACTCCAGGACCCGTTGGAGGCTGGAAGATTGGGACAGGACTTCGCTGAGACTCGGGGGCTTCATGGTTCGCCGGCGTGAAGTTATACTGGTTGGGAAGACCAAGGGGTCTTGTTCGATTCGACGTCTGTGAATCATCTGGAATAGTGGGTGTCGATACTCTTGTGCCGTTTCTAGCAACCCTTCCTCTACTCCCTCTTCCACGGCTAGCCATCACAAACAGAGATCTGGGGGGAAGTGAGTCCAGCGGCTGCAGAGATGGAGAGCAGCGGCGAAGACTTCTCGGCGGTGAGAGATTGAGAGAGACGAAGAGTGATCGATAGGGGGAGGAGAGGAATCGAGAGGGAGAGGATCGAGAGGGAGAGGAGAGGGATCGAGAGTGATAGGAGAGGGATCGAGAGTGATAGGAGAGGGATCGAGAGGGAGAGAATAGAAAATAGGGTTTGGCGGCGTGAAAGGAGAAAAGAGAGGTTAAGAGAGAAGTGTTTGCCGACACTTTGTATTTTTTTTAATCTTCGAAAGTTATTATTTTTTTTCCATAAATTAACTTGGAAACATATATTATATCCATTTGTAGTTTTTGTGACAAACAATTTCTACTAATTTATAATTTTGGAATTTATAAATTTCCAATATATTAATGTTCCAATAACAATCAAAAACTTTTAAATTTCTAAAACCAAAACCTTATAACAAAAAAATTGTTTTTATCAAAATGTCATAAACTCTAAATTTAAGACTCACTAACTTCTCATTCATAGTTTTTATGTTTTAGTATAATATAAAGGTTTGAATTCATAATGTAGGGTTTGCGAATTAAGTTTTAAGATTTGGGATTTGGAGTTTAGAATTTATACAATTATTACTCTATTTCTAAAATTTTATAAGTGTTAGTTTTAGAGTTTTTATACTTTTATACCCTCAACTATAAATCCTCAACTCCAAACCCTATATCCTAAACTCTAATTCAAAAACTTACTAACTTTTTTCTTATTTTGTATTTTGTAATAATTTGTTTATTCTATTTTATGTTCTTAGTATGAAATAATAATTTGTTTTATGTTTAAATTTAGAAATAGAAAAAAATATTGTCCAAAAGTGATTCTCTATACCCTAAATCAAACACTTGTTAAATCCATAAAATTTTGCCCATTAGTCGCGATATAGTCACCAATTTGAGATTTTTTGACGATTGCTAATTGGCGACTACGTATTAGTCGCACAATAGTCGCAGATTTGCAACTATTTTGTGACTATTTATTTCAGTCGATATTTAGCGACGCTTATGGTTTGGTCGCCAAAAAGTCTCAAAACAGTCGCAATTCAGTCACGATATTTTGCGACTACATAATCAGTCGCAACATGTAGTCGCTAATTCGCTGTTTTCTTGTAGTGTATGACAGCAAAAGTAAGGATGATAATAGACCAGTGTGCTTCTACGCTATATGCTAGTAACTGATCTTTCAAGCTTAAGTGCTAGACTAGACGGTAGCTAGAAAGCCTGCCATACGAAATCTTGGAGAATTTCGATCTATAGAGATTTCAGGGGGAACATACTAGCTCTACTTTATTTTGGACTTTAACCTGACATCTAATTTTCTTGTCAACAGATTTAAGCATTCGACGAGCCAACCAGAACGTTCGGGACACCTTTTCCATTTTACAACACCCTTTGTTGTTCCGAACGACCAACTCATTTTTAGTTGGTAACATACCCGAAGCCTTTACCATCTTTTCATATCTCATACGACTCTCTTGTTTTCATAATATGCAGATATGTGCAAAAACGCCAAAGAAGAAGAATAGCTGACTTACGCCTTGAAAAACTCGAAAGAATGGTAAAATTTTCGTGCTCCTTAAGACTCATTACACTAAGGCACTTCCCGTTTTTTTTTTTTTTAAATGAAGTAACTAGGATAAAGGACATGATTTCCTTGGGATGATGATGGTACTTATCCATAAAAAAAGGAGAGTTACATATATATATAGGAAACGGGAAGAAAATGCCTAGAAGTCATAGGAGTCCGAAACATTCAAAGATGCAAAGTTTGGTCCATTTGGTGAGAAAGTTCAGACGCCATCCAATTCAGACCCGAAGCAAGAAACTAAGTTTGAGGGGATGGCGATGTCAAGGAGAACTCACAGATGAGTATGTGAGAAGAATAATTGGAAGTCGTGGATCTCAACAGTTCCACCTTCTCCTGTTGTTTTGCATAATATCTCGCACCTTCCGGAGATTAATACGATAACCCGAAACATTCTAAACCTCACCAATAATGGCCTTTATATACCAAACCTTGTTTAATCTCGCTTAATATCCCTTGACAAGGATCACACCAATTTTTGTTTATATTGCTTAGAGAGCTAGTTGACTGGAACTTGGGATCTGGATAGTGAAAACTTCGTAAAGGACTAGTGTTGAAGGAACTATAGTGACAATTTTCTAGGCAGAGGTTGGACTGATTTAGCTCGATTATTTATGGTTTAGGAGGACCGTCACTGATTTTTTGCTAGTTCCCATATTTTTGAACCTCTTTTCGAGCTTTCATCTGTGTTTTGTTTGAGGACAAACAAAGGTTTAAGTCTGGGAGATTTGATAAAATTCGTTTTTTACTCCCAAAACCTATCATTTCAAGATCCTTTACAAGTGTTTTAACCCGGTTTCCAAAGGTTTTAAAGTGATTTCCACGTTTTCTATTTCTGCGAGTCATTTCAGGGAAATTGGACAAAAAGCATATACGTCGGAGCAAAACAAACGTTTTTGGAACAAGTGCTCGGGGACATATGTTCATCATCATATGAAGGCCTTTCCACCACGATATCAATCTCAAATTTGCAGACAAGATAACTTTATCAGCTGTCTTTCACCTCGAAGTAGTTTGAGTCTAATCCCACAGTTCGATCTCAAGTTATGAAGGAAGTAAGAATATCCGTCAAGCACCAGGAGAACTATGCTGGCCGCGCCACGACCGAAGCAAGAAGAGCAACGGCCGCACCACGTCTGGTCGCTCCTGCGGCCATGACACTTCGGCCCGTTCCAAGCCCATTTGCACTTATCTGTGATTTTCCGAGGTTAAAACGTGAATCCCACTTAATGAAGACGTGAAAGCCTCTATAAGGAGACTTCTAGGGCTTCACAAAGGACATGCCTTTAACAAGAGCTTTTTCACAAACACTTCACCCCACCTTCGAGAGAGAGAGAGAGAGAGATCAACGGCCGTTCGGAGACGAAGAGCTCGAGATTGATTTCTTCAAGCAGACGCCACCTTTCTTCTTTCTCTTTTCATATATTGTTCTTAATTCTTTGTTTTTTAATATTTTAAGAACATCTCTTCAACATCAGTTTTATAGGAGAAGTTTTTGAATCCTTTTTTATTCAAAATCAATCGAACCTTTCCATATCTCGAATGATGTCTCTCATTCCCTTGAACGAGTAGTCGTCTAGTAGGGTTTAAAAGGGTTTTAAAAGGGTTTAATCGTGGATTGATTTCGCTAGGTTGTTAGAGATAGAGTTTCTATTAGGTTGATAACATGCATATTTTACCCATTTTTACCATCATAAGTGTATGCTTTAATAAGCATTTCACTAAGGTATTGATGTATATTCAGTAGTTTTCGAGTATTTGTGTGTCAAAGACTCTTTTCAGGAAATCTTAGGAAAAAGGCGCAAAACGGACATTTTCGGATTATGCCACAAATGACAGAAGTTTAGCACAAGACAGAGACCTTCCCACCAGGAGATCAAGCCGAATTGTGGCAACATGATAGCCTAATCTACTACCTTTCACGCCGAAGTGATTTGAGTTCAATTCCATGGTTGGATCTCATGTTATGAAGGAAGCAAGAAGGCCTGTCAGACACACCCCCATAAGAAGGCTGGCCGCACCAGGCAAGTTCAGAAGACCAACGGCCGGGCTGTGACCAGTCACTCACGCGGCCACAACACTTGATGATTCTCGAGCCCGTTTTCAAGCCCAAATCAAGCTCGATAGCCACCAAACTTGGTGGAACCCTAAAGGATGCCTAAGAAGACCTAAAGACCTATAAATACACGCCTCTACTCTTATTTTTGGGAGAGTTCGTTGACAGTCACCCAATCCACGACCTAGAAGAGGAGTCACAGCTAAGAAGGAAGAGGGAGACGAGCGAAAGCCACCTTCTTCACTCTCCGCTTCGTGGTTATGTTCTACTATTATTCTTCATCTCTTCTGCACTTCTCTTATATTGTCGCTACTACCTTTCTGTTTCTTTCAAACCTTTGTGACTTTTATTTATTTCAATGATGAAGAACTACAAATTTATGTCTACGTAGTCTTTCAGTTGGGTTTCAAAGGGGGTTTCTCAAAGGGATTTCATGGTTAGATTCGATATGTTGTTTGATCATAGGTTAAATACTTTTCACTGTTCTTCGTTTGGATTTGTTCTTATTGCGTAATTCTCGACTGGCCATTTAGGATCGATCGTAGGAATCATTAGAGTCGTGTAAACGCTGAATCTTTTAGCCGGATATATTTTTAAATGAGCAAGTACCAAGGATGCTTAGGCATATCGGCGGTGCGTTATGAGCTTAATCGAACTCATTCTTATAGCTGACCTCGCTGCAAATTCGCTACCAAAAGGGAAGCGAATTCGCTACCGAAAGGGAAGCGAACAAGTAGCACATGTTTAGGTGTTTGGTTTTCCGAAAGGGGAATCCGACCACCTTCGTGTTCGAGCTCGAGAACCAATAGAATTGATTTTGTCTAGGTCAAGTTTGTTAACCCGTAGAATCATTTTGTGAAAACTCCGAGAGATCCCCGAAACCCAGCGTTCCGTTTTATAGTTTTACAACCCAATCTCAATTTCCGATCCGATACTAAACCATCACCTCTCCAAAACCAACTTTTAATTTGTTCGTTCTCACTTGATTTTCTGTTTTAGTGGATTCGTTTGAAGCATCATAGTCTCTGTGGTTCGACACCCTAAATACTACAACACACATCTGTGCACTTGCAGGCAATAGGGTTATAAATTTAAAACTCGAAAACAGACTCTAAAACCTGTTGCATCAAGTTTTTGGCGCCTTTGCCGGGGACTTTGATATTCNGCACATGTTTAGGTGTTTGGTTTTCCGAAAGGGGAATCCGACCACCTTCGTGTTCGAGCTCGAGAACCAATAGAATTGATTTTGTCTAGGTCAAGTTTGTTAACCCGTAGAATCATTTTGTGAAAACTCCGAGAGATCCCCGAAACCCAGCGTTCCGTTTTATAGTTTTACAACCCAATCTCAATTTCCGATCCGATACTAAACCATCACCTCTCCAAAACCAACTTTTAATTTGTTCGTTCTCACTTGATTTTCTGTTTTAGTGGATTCGTTTGAAGCATCATAGTCTCTGTGGTTCGACACCCTAAATACTACAACACACATCTGTGCACTTGCAGGCAATAGGGTTATAAATTTAAAACTCGAAAACAGACTCTAAAACCTGTTGCATCAAGTTTTTGGCGCCTTTGCCGGGGACTTTGATATTCTTTACCAAGAAATCAACAGGACGAATACTGAACTGCGCGTTTAACTTCTCGTTTGCAGGTGCTTCTCTAATGGGGGATCAAGTTCGAGATCTCGAAGCTCTTGGAGACCCGTTTAACCTAAACGAGAACAACGAGTGGGAGAAGTAGAAGATCTATTTAGCGACGAAGACGAGACATTCACCGAGGACGCACCCGCAATCTCTGAATTCGACGCGCCCCTCAAGTCTTTTCAAGACCGAAACCCCATTCGGTTGACACCACCTGAAGGAAACAATTTCGAGATAAAGAAACGTATGATAGATCTGGTGAAACAGAACCAATACCGAGGTCAGCCATCAGAGCAACACATATAGCATATTGAAGCATTCAAAGGAGTTTGCATCATCTCCAAATTTAATGGAGATTACCTGAAATGCATGCTTTTCCCTTACTCGTTGGGAGAAAAGGCGAGCAAGTGGCTGAGATTTTTGGCCCCGGCATCCATCATGAACTGGGAGGAATGTAGGAAGGTTTTCCTAAACCGCTTCTATACTAAATCCCGCTCCTACCTTCTAAGAAATAAGATACAAGGATTCCGGAGGAAAAGCGTGAAACTCTCATCGAGGCATGGGAGCGATTTAAAGACTACGAGAGAGACTGCCCACATCACAGATTCACTGACGAGCATATGATTAGCACATTCTACAGAGGAATCAATGGGCGACTCCAAGCCGCGCTGGACATCGCAAGCAATGGAGACTTCTCTTCGAAGTCAGTAAAAGGAGCGCGACTATTGGTGACCAACCTAGCCACTAGCGAATACAACGCCTTGAACGATCCTAATCAAGCAACACGTCGTGAAGAAGAAGCCAAAGCAGACCCATTAAAGATCATAATGGGCGCGCTAGCCAGAATGGACTCGGAGCGTGCACATCATTCGGAAGCCATCCGGGAACTGCAGGATTCGCGTATGCGTGAGAACACGAACCACATCATCACCTCAAGACATTGCCGCGACCTTGACCTACACAATGATAACTTAGAAAGAAGTATAATTCGACATCACGACAGCCACCAAACCCGAGATCTAATGGGAGAGAGCCACTCCCTCGACCCTTTGCATTACAGGGACCAGTCTGATCGAATCGATAGACTCGAGGACAAGATCCAGGAACTCGTCGACTCTTTCGAGAGAACTTCGAGTGAGGCAAAAAAAGAAACTGAGCGCAACCACCATAAGACGAATGGGAAGATCGAGCACCTCGCCTCAGAAATAAGAAGAGTAGCAAAGGAAAACGAGAGGCTAACCAATAGTGAAAGAAGAGCGGCAAGACCAGAAGAAGTAAGCCAAGATAACAAGGATAGCTACGACACCGTGAAAGCGGTGGAGCTTAGATGCGGCCTAACCTACAAGGAACCCGAGTTTTTAAGGAATAAGGATGAGGAAGAAAATGAGAAAAACAGCAGTAGCAAAGATCAAGTCACCAAGGACGTGGAGGAAGAAGACATCGGTAAGGATGCCATTACGGGAGAAATTCTGCGAGATGAAGAAGCACCACAACCGCCAGCACGAGTCCACGCACCCAAAGCACTCTATTCGCGCTGCCTAAGCACGCCCAAAAAGGAAATAGAAAGAGCAAGACTAAAAGAACTGATCAGACAACTTTCTGTGAGGCTGCCCTTCATAGAAGCTTGCGCCATGATTCGACGCTGAGAAGGTACATTAAAAATATTTTAACCAACTCTCTGACCCTGGAAGAGGGAGTTATGATGATCACGCAAGAATGCAGCTCGGTCATCCAGAACCATCCCTCTTTAAAGCGTGAAGATCCCGGAAGTTTTGTACTCTCGTGTTCGATCAGAGAAGATGTGTTTAGGCAAGCTTTATGAGACCTGGGATCAAGCATAAACATGATGCCACACTCTGTAGCAAGACGCCTCAGACACCATGAATTCCTACCTACAAAGATTACCCTAATCCTCGCAGATAGATCAACCAGGCTGTCCGTCGGAGTTTTGGTCTACGTCCAAGTCATCATCGGGGACTGCGCGATCCCGACTGACTTTGTGGTACTCGAAATCAATGAGGAACCCCGAGACCCTGTCATCCTCGATCGCCCATTCCTCTCTACAGCAGGAGCAATTATCAACGTCCTGAAAGGGAAGATAGATCTATACCTGGAAAATCTTGTTATGAACTTCAATATGAACAAAGATCGTAGAAAAACTACCCTGGACGGACAAGTTTTCCGCATCGACGAGCTTGCCAGAGCCATAGAGAAAATCTACGAAGAAATGCTTATGGACGACCCGCTGGAGATAGCCATGACAACCGCTAATAGTAAAGGAAGTCTCAGTCGCGAAGAAACGAAAAGCTGCACAAGAATGCTCGATCAAACCGAACCTCACATTGGACCCACCGTCTTTCTGGATTTAGAGGACAAAGGACGCAAAGCTTTACCAGCAAAAGATCCCCGAAGAGCAGAGTATGACCCTTGGAGCCAACTCAAAGCACCCAAAGTCGAGCTGAAGCCGCTATCGGCTGGGATAGGGTACGTTTTTCTGGGACAAGATTCGACTTATTCAGTGATCATAAATTCTAACCTCAATAACGTGATCATAAATTTTAACCTCAATAACGTCGAACCGACATTGTTGCTCTGCGAGCTACGAAAGCACATGAGAGCGCTGGAGTACTATTTAGAGGATATTCCTGGGATATCTCCAGACCTCTGCATGCATAAAATTCATTTGGAAGAAAACGCGAAGAATTCGGTTGAACAACAGAAGAGACTCAACCTAATGGAAGTGGTCAAAAAGGAAGTAATGAAGCTCTTGGAAGCAGTGATCATATACACAATAACGGACAACACATGGGTAAGCCCAGTTCACGTGGTCCCAAAAAAGGAGTTACGGTGATCAAAAATGGCAAAGACGAGATGATTGCTACAAGAGCTGTGTTTGGCCACCGAATGTGCATCGATTACCATAAGTTAAACACGGCAACGAGAAAGGATCATTTCCCGCTGCCATTCATCAACCAGATGTTAGAAAGGTTAGCAAACCATCAGTGCTATTGTTTTTTTTACGGATATTCTTGATTTTTTCAGATTCCCATCCGACCAGAGTACCAAGAAAAGACGACTTTCACATGTCCTTATGGGACGTTCGCGTACCGGCGAATGTCGTTTGGCCTCTGCAACGCTCCTGCAACATTTCAAAGGTGCATGCTATCAATTTTTACCGATTATATTAAATAGTTTATGGAAGTCTTCATGGATAATTTCTCGGTCCACGGACCATCATTCAAAGATTGCCTCAGCCATTTAGGGAAAGTTATGCAAAGATGCGAGGATAAGCACCTCGTCTTGAACTAGGAAAAATGTCACTTCATGGTACGAGACGGAATAGTGCTCGGGCATAAGGTCTCAGCGAAAGGAATCGAAGTAGACAAGGCAAAGATATAAGTCATGACAAGCCTGCAACCGCCATCAAACGTCAAGGGAATACAAAGTTTCCTAGGACACACAGGTTTCGATAGGAGATTCATCCAAAACTTTTCAAGGATCGCAAGACCATTAACGCGTCTTCTTTGCAAAGACGCAAAGTTCAAGTTTGACGAGGACTGCCTCTAGCTTTCCACAAAATTAGGGAAGCTCTGGTATCGGCTCCGGTAGTACAGCCGCCCGACTAGGAACAACCATTCGAGATTATGTACGATGCCAGTGATTACGCAGTGGGGGCAGTTTTGGGACAGAAGAAAGATAATATTTTTTTACGCAATCTACTATGCGAGCAAGACCCTCGATGACGCCCTATGCAACTACATGATGACCGAGAAAGAACTCTTAGCTATCGTGTTTGCATTCGAAAAATTTCGCCAATACCTGGTCGGACCAAAGGTTATAGTACACACAGACCATGCAGCGACCCGACACATAATGGCGAAGAAGGATACGAAACCTAAGCTAATTAGATGTGCTCTTCTACTCCAAGAATTCGACATGGAGATAAATGATAGAAGAGGAGCTGATCATGGGGGTAGCATACCACCTTTCACGCATATCTTTCTGGGATGAGATCCCTATGAACGACAGCTTCCCAGAAGAGAGCATGTACGTTATAAATGCAGTTCCTGCAACAAGAGAACCAACAAGAAGGCATCCACATATGGCACAATCCGGGGGCATACAACACGCCATGGTTCCGACACATTGTGAACTACCTCGCAGCTGACATCAAACCGCCTCAGTTCGTGGGCTACAACAAGAAGAAATTTATACGAGACTCATGCAAGTATTTCTGGGACGAGCCATACCTCTACAGACAGTGCGCAGACGGGCTATTCAGAAGGTGTGTGGCAGAAGAAGAAGTCGAAGGCATACTTCATGGATGCCATGGATCAGCTTACACATGACATTTCACCAACTTCAAGACCGCCTCAAAGGTGCTTCAAGCTGGATTCTGGTGGCCTACGATGTTTAAAGACACACATACTTTCATCTCAAGGTGTGATGCTTGCCAAAGAATTGGGAACATAAGCAAGAGAAACGAGATGCCGCAGAACTTTATCTTAGAAGTAGAAGTGGTTGATGTATGGGGAATCGACTTCATGGGACCATTCCCGACTTCTTTTGGAAATCAGTACATCCTCGTGGCAATCAACTATGTCTCAAAATGGGTGGAAGCAATAGCCAGCCCCACCAATGATGCGACCGTCGTTGTTAAAATGTTCAAAATAATTATCTTCCCGCGTTTTGGAGTTCCAAGAGTTGTCATAAGCGACGGAGGATCACACTTCATAAATAAGGTTTTCGATAACCTTTTAAAGAAGAATGGGGTTAAACACAAGGTAGCATCGATGTATCACCCACAAACGAGCGACCAAGTGGAGATTTCCAATAGAGAAATAGAGTCGATTCTCGAGAAGACCACTGGAATCCACCGGAAGGACTGATCACCAAAACTAGATGATGCCTTATGGGCTTATAGAACCGAATACAAGACACCTTTAGGGACGAATCCATTTCACTTAGTCTACGGGAAAGCCTGTCATCTGCTGGTAGAAATCGAATACAAGGCGCAGTGGGCTATCAAAAAGATCAATTTCGATCTAAGGGCAGCCAAAGAGAGGCGGCAGTTCCAAGTACATGAGCTAGACGAAATAAGACATAACGCTTACGAGAGCTCCAGGATCTACAAGGAGAGGACTAAGGCCTACCATGACAGGAAGATCATCCCACGTACATTCACAGCCGATGATCAAGTCTTACTTTTCAACTCTCGCCTGAAACTCTTCCCAGGAAAGCTAAGATCGCGATGGTCAGGACAATTCAAAATAAAAGAAGTTAAGCAATATGGGGCAGTCACGCTTTGGGACAAGAATGGGAGCTTCTTCACGGTAAATGGTCAATGACTCAAGCCATACCTAGCCACGTCTGAAGATATAAGGGAGACAATGTACCTAAACGACGCATCAGAAAAGTCTAGCTAAAAGACTCTAAACAAGAGCGGCTCAATGGGAAACATTCCATTTTAGGTATTCTCTTTCTCATCTCTTTAACCATACTAATTCTAAGTTTTGGTTTCTTCTTAGTTACAGCATTTACATAAACCCCAAAAATCAGAAAACCAAGAAAAATACAAAAATATCAGAAAACCCAAAAAATACCAAAAATATGAAGAAGGAGTTTCGAAGAACACTCACTGGACGACGAGCTGTCTGTGGGCCGGCCAGAAAGAGCCTGGCCACGCCACGAGCCACGATGGCGCGGAGGAGAGTTCCTGTCCGCGGCCGAGACAATCCGTCGCGCGACCATCCTTCCTCTGCAACTTTCTCCATCCCGAACTTCACCCAACCGGACCTCCTTCAACCTCTTTCAAGTCTTGCAAGTTTCCATCTTGTTTCAAGACTTGAACATGTCCTGGAGACCGCAAAGACAACTTCCACAACCGCCGTATATTGCTGTTGCATCAAAGACGGTGAGACAAGACAAGACTCCATCCAAGTCAAGTTAAGTCGATGATCCATCTCTCTACATACTGCTTCCCATACGTTCAACGGACCTGTATCCCCGAAGATGAAGAAGAATACAACGTTCTCACCCTCCAGAACCGTTGTGCAAGCTCCAGAAGGAAGAAGATGCAACTTCCTTCACCAAACCGCCAAGAGAAAAGTTCCCAAAGACTAGCTTCTCTCTTCCGCGACCAAGACCTTTACCGAAGCCACGTACGAATTTCATATGACATTGAAGTTTGAACTAGAAACACATGTCTTTTGGGATCCCACACTTCACCGGATAGGCCAACATCGACCCAAACTTCAAGTTTCTGAGGTGATGCAATCTTCAAGACGCAAAGACAAAAGATTTTCCATCTCTCATTAAAGGTGTTATCAATGGTCAAGGAACCAAGATGAGTACTCAACAACCGAAGTACTTGTTCTTCTCAACATAGGTGAGCCAATCATCACAACCAAACGCCTATCACCATCATCATCCACCACCACCACACGCCCATCACCACCAAACGAAGCAAGGAAGCTCAAACCGCACATCACATTTTATTTTCGAGCTAAGTTTTCGATTTCTTTTGTTCAAACAAAACGATTCTAAGCAGGGACATAAGGAGAATAATTAAGTCCTTAGCTCAATCATACCACACACCCATACAAAAACACCAAACCCAACGCCACTTTCAAGTAAGTCTTTACAAGCTTGTACTTGAATTTACCTATCTTTTTCACCTCAACTCGATTTAAACAGATTGGGGATAGTTTGATTTAAATCTGGGGGGGGGGGGTTTCTTATATTACTAACTACACTTTAATTTGATGAGTCTTAAGCATACTTGCATCATTAATCGAGTCGTTTTATAGATTCAAAACTTTTTTTCTAGATGTTTGAGAAAAAAGAGTACAATGTCTTGTCGACTGATACTCTCTTAAATGAGACCACACGCCTAAATGACTAAAGGAGTCAACAAGAGAGAGCTCGAAATACTCAAAGGGACAATGAAGCGTATCCGGGAAGGGTGAAAAGCTCAAGGTAACTAAACCTAAAAGCTTTGAGTTTGAATTCGAGTTATGTGGCTCAAACAGATCGATTGCTAGACTTGATGAGTTCCCATGTATTGGTGAATTCCCACGTTTTCAAACCTCTTTTCCTTACTTAGATTTTTGTTTTGTTTGAGGACAAACAAAGGTTTAAATCTGGGAGAGTTGATAACATGCATATTTTACCCATTTTTACCATCATAAGTGCATGCTTTAATAAGCATTTCACTAAGGTATTGATGTATATTCAGTAGTTTTCGAGTATTTGTGTGTCAAAGACTCTTTTCAGGAAATCTTAGAAAAAAGGCGCAAAACGGAAAGTTTTGGATTATGCTCCAAATGGCAGAAGTTTATCATAAGACGGAGACATTCCCACCACGAAATCAAGCTGAATTTTTGCAACATGATAACCTAATCTACTACCTTTCATGCCGAAGTGATTTGAGTTCAATTACATGGTTGGATCTCAAGTTATGAAGGAACCAAGAAGGCCCGTCAGACACACCCCCAGAAGAAGGCTGGTCGCGCCAGGCAAGTTCAGAAGACCAACGGCCGGGCCGTGACCAGTCATTCGCGCGGCCACATCACTTGACGATCCCCGACCCCGTTTGCAAGCCCAAATCAAGCCCGATAGCCACCAAACTTGGTGGAACCCTAAAGGACACATAAGAAGACCTAAAGACCTACAAATACACGCCTCTACTCTTATTTTTGGAAGAGTTCGTTCACAGCCACCCAATCCACGACCTAGAAGAGGAATCGCAGCTAAGGAGGAAGAGGGAGACGAGCGAAATCCACCTTCTTCACTCTCAGCTTCGTCGCTACTATTATTCTTCATCTCTTCTGCACTTCTCTTATATCGTCGCTACTACCTTTCTGTTTCTTTCAAACCTTTGTGACTTTTATTTATTTCAATGATGAAGAACTACAGATTTATGTCGGAGTAGTCTTTCAGTTGGGTTTCAAAGGGGGTTTCTCAAAGGGATTTCATGGTTTGATTCGATAGCTTGTTTGATCATAGGTTAGATACTTTTCACTGTTCTTCGTTTGGATTTGTTCTTATTGCGTAATTCTCAACTTGCCATTTAGGATCGATTGTAGGAATAATTAGAGCCGTGTAAGCGCTGAATCTTTTGGCTCGATATAGTTTTAAACTAGCAAATACCGAAGGATGCTTATGCATATCGGCGGTGCGTTGTGAGCTTAATCGAACTCATTCTTATAGCTGACCTCACTGCAAATTTAAAACCAAAAGGGAAGCGAACGAGTAGCACAGGTTTAGGTGTTTGGTTTTCCGAAAAGGGAATCCGACCACCTTAGTGATCGAGCTCGAGAACCAGTAGAATTAATTTTGTCTAGGTCAATTTTGTTAAACCGTAGAATCATTCTGTGAAAATCCCGAGAGATCCCCGAAACCCGGCGATCCGTTTTATAGTTTTACAACCAAATCTCAATTTCCGATCCAATACTAAACCATCACCTCTCCAAAACCAAATTTTAATTTGTTCGTTCTCACTTGATTTTCTGTTTTAGTGGATTCGTTTGAAGCATCATAGTCTATGTGGTTCGACACCCTAAATACTACAACGCACATATGTGCACTTGCAGGCAATAGAGTTATAAATTTAAAACTCGAAAACAGACTCTAAAACCTGTTGCGTCATAGGTATCTTCATTTATTTCTCATTCTTATTAAATGTTTGCTTTTCTGATCAATTAGCAACTGATTCTAAGATTGATAGATCCACTAACGTGAGATCTGTTAACTTTCCCTAGAGGTTAACGAGTGGATCACATCGTATAATACTAACGTATATCGACGGACCGCACCGCGAGTATTTACAAATAGGTGAATGATATGTTTGCACGTTTCATTTACAACGTGGGATGATAACTCATATTTTACGGTGTGAAGCAAACGTAGGTGATTAGATCCGCAAAAGTGGGGTGATCATAGTAGACCGTTTCAGCTTAAAGAACCTAGTCGAATAAGTCGCTTTAAAACCTAATTTATTGCTTCTTAGATCCGATCCATGAACCCCGGAGAATTCCCTTGAACCCAACGCTTTTTTATCAATCGTTTCACAACCGCTAATTTCCTATTCCTTCTCAAAATGATACTACAAACTGTGACACACAAACCGCCAAACTTTCGTTTTTGGTTTAAAGAAGTTAGAAATCATAAGATTTCGCGAAACAACAATCTCCGTGGATTCGATCCCTTAAGAAAGTTTGGTTGTTTTCTTAATTTTTTTCATTTCAACATCTTTTTCTCTTTCATTACATTTTATTTTGTTATTTTTTGTAGTTCTAGTTATCTTCGTCATCATTTTCTTCATCATTTTAATCAGTTCTTATGCCGATTCAAAGTCTATGGTATCGATTCTAGAGAGGATAAAGAGACCGGAAGTTTTTCCTTTAGATACAATCATATGTGCAATGAGTTTAGACTAAATACTCTTTTGGAAGGAAGGAGAGTAGTCTCCCTATGAAGATTCGCTCCATGATGTTTGCAATTGAATCTATAAAGCTCTTTTTCTTAACAAGAAAGAAAACTTTGAAAAACATTGACCCTAAGATAAAGACTACACAAACAAATACAAGATATAATTCTAGGTAATACCAAGGAAATAAAAAGAGTACAAGGAACTCTGCATTAAACATATGAGAGATAGAAATTTCTTGCTCATTTCTTGAATCACCAATGTTAGTGTGGAGAAGAGAAGAAAATGAAGAAAGAAGAAGGACAGTGTTGAGGAGGTTAAGTTGGTGGTTCACGTGACAACAGAGGAAATGCCGATATGAAAACGTGAATGTACCAGCGTGACCACCGTCAACTCCAGATTGCAATGAAGTAAGGTCGAAACCCTATTTCCACCAGTGGTGAACTTGGAGGCTTTGCTTCTTGGCCAAGAAACTGATGAGGAAGCTGCAACTTTAGGCCAAATATAACAGTGTACTTATAGGCTACTTTAGAGGAGGATTTCGGTCAGACCAGAAGGACTTAGACCATGATGGAGTTGTATCTGGAAAAAGCTCGCTTCTTAGAATACAAGGGATTCGACGTTTCATCGATTGGTGTTAAAAGTCATCCGCAAATGGTTTTGCAAATTAGCCCAAATCATCCGAGTCTGAGATTTTCACAAAACCATTGTTGTTGCATATCGTTTGGTGGATGGAATTTGATCATAATGATATTTGGTGGCAAGTATGGTGTCATATCAGTGATATATCATGGTTTTTACCGGTTTTTGACCATGATATAAGTCTTATTTATAGAGTCTTTTGGTCTTTTTAGAGTCCTATTAGAGTCTTTACGGGTTGGAGTACGTTTGGAGCATAATTGGAGATTTTGAAGCATTTTGGAGCATTGTGGAAGAAGATGCTGAAAATGTGAAGTTGGAGAATTGTTGGATGAACAGTGTCGATCGACACTGTTCACTGGTGTCGATCGACACTGTTCACTGGTGTCGATCGACATCACGGTTTTATAACTAAACGCAAGCAAACAAGACTAGACGAGAATTTTTATAAACTTGATTCACGGTTTTACCATCAAAATATTTTCATAAATAGATCGTCTATGCTTTAACTACTCTGTAGGTATGCAGTCGCATCCCATGGCGCAATCAAGTTTGCGATAATAGATTGGGTTTGTTGTAACGCTCACGACGCTCTGTGAGTGTGAAATTCGCACCTCAAGACGCAATTTGGGGGAAATATGAGTGTTATCAGAATATATCTCCCTCGATAACACTCACGAACAAAAACAATAAGAGATGTATTGAGCACACGAAATAAGAGCCCTAGAACTAAGTATGTATATGCATTGACTTCTCTTTAGGATACTCTTAGGTTAGACTTGCGTTTGACGGCTGTAGGATTAAGTTGGGCTCGCAAATGGGGTCGGGATCGTTGAATGAGTTGGCCGCGTGAGCGCTCCTCCGTGGCGCGGCCAATGTAAGCCAGACATGGCACTACCAGAGTGCTTCCTTCTTGTCTGGACATGCCTTCTTGCTTTCCTTATAACTTGAGATCCAATCATGGGATCGGCCTCAAACCACTTCGGTGGAAAAGATAGTAGATCAGCCTATATTTTCACCAAAATTCAGCTTGATCTCTTCGTGGGAATTAGGTCTCTGTTTGATGCTAAACTGCTGTCATCTTGCATTTGTTCCGGAATTGTTCGTTTTGCTCCATTTTGCGTCATTTTTGCTAAGTTTTTCTGTAAAGAGTCTTGACCATACAACTACTAGAAATATGCTATTTATGTATTAAATCCTTAGTGAAAATACTTGTTAAAGCATTCACTTATAATAACAAATTTGAGCAAAATATGAGTATTATCAGAATCTATCTCTCTCGAAGAATAAAGAACAAAAACAATGAAAAGAGATTAGCGGCTGCAAAAGTATTGAGATATATATTGAGCACACGAAATAAAAGCCCTTGAAGTTTATAAACCCTATTCTATCCTTATTTTCTTTGTTGAAAAAACGTAATTACAAAACTGTCAATACTACTATGTGCCACGTAGACAACATAAAATATACCAAATTATTGTAGATTTATTCGTAGAATTGGTAGAGATGTTAAACATTGATATATTTACTAATAATGGTGGTAGATTTATACAATCTTTTGTATTACTCAAATAGTTTTCAATTGGTAGATTTATTGATGCATATTGTGGTAAAGTTTTATGTTCAATATGGTAGACTTATTTTATCTGAGATGGTTAATAGATGATTTTGTCTCTTTGAAAAACACTATTATTTCTAAATTGGTTGCACATGGTCGTGCTGGTGAGAAAAAAAAATATTATTTTTTTTTGATTATTTTAAAATAAATCTATCACCTATTATTTTTTTATACTGCAAATAACTTTACCATAACATTAAAAAATTTCCAAAAAGTCTACTGTAATTTCAAATGGAAACGCCGATTGTAAACACCGGTCGCAAACGCCGATTACAAACATTGGTCGCAAACGTCTATTACAAATGCTAGTCGCAAACAACGGTCACAAATGTGGTCGCCAAATTTTATTATTTTATTTTTATAAAAGAAAATATTTTTTATTATAGATTTTTTAAATTATTAAAATTAATTTTTATTCTATATTTTTTTTAGAGAAATTAGGTGCAATAACCAAGAAAAAATCAATAATTAATAGAATAGCCATATTAGCTGTGTGGGTAGAATATAGTGTGTGTAATATATGTTATATGCAAAACTATCCTTCCATTAAATTGATCATTATATTTATATTTTTTTAGGTATTTCTTTTACAATCCAAAAACCTCACATGTCACACGTCTCATCTCTCTCTCGACTCTTAACAAAATTATGCGGCAGAATTTCTGTATCTTAAATTTCAATATAAGTTATGCATTGTATTCTATGGTACTAAAAGATCGTGTGTACTGTATTATTATGTTGTTGTTGGCTTAAATATGTTATACTATTTTCATGTTTTTCACTATTTAATTATGCAGTATATATGATCTTCACGTCGGTGGCTAGGGATTTTCTTCACGCCGGTGGCCGGTGGGTATAGGTTCCAATGAGTTTCCCGCATGGGCAGGTGAATAGTAGAAAAACAAAAAAAAATCAATGTTTTTTAATAGTATTTAAAAATATAATCAATTATTAGTATAAGATTAGCGAGCAAATATAATTTATTAAAAATAGGATATTACACAAACGTAACAGTACGCAATAATGAGAAAGACTCTTTCTCTCACTATGTTTGTTTCACCTGTAAAATTAGAAGGGTAAAAACATGAAAACAGTGTTTTTGGCTATTGGGTATAATACCAAATTATGATAGCTATATTGTTCTATTATGAGCTCAATATGGTTACTGAACAAAATGACCCTTTTTTTTATTTTGAATAAATTATTAAATTATAAATAATGGCAATTATGTAAATTAAACAAAGTAACAAGTTTTTCAATTCTTTTCATTTCTCCTCCAAAGTTTTTATAAAAAAAGACTATTCTAGTAATGCAGACATATTTCAAGATTATTCTACTTCTATTCTATTTTTATAATAAATAGAAACATATAGGTTTTGGAAATTTTGGCTCAATAGCCAAAAAAAATTATATTTAACAAACTAACCATAAAAATCAATTAGGTAGAATATACTATATTTTCTATAATATTACCATTCAATTCTTATTACTCATCTTCACCATTCACAACCACACCGTCATTGTTATGTCTCTCTTTCCTATAAAGTATTTTATTTTTCCTCTCTTCAATTGTTTTTTTTTTGTAGCTTTTCAAAAATATTGATTCAGTTCGGTTATT
Source organism: Alliaria petiolata (assembly GCA_020283515.1). Taxonomy (NCBI): domain Eukaryota; kingdom Viridiplantae; phylum Streptophyta; class Magnoliopsida; order Brassicales; family Brassicaceae; genus Alliaria; species Alliaria petiolata. Next base: position 8,089,869 of record JAHZTW010000003.1, on the reverse strand, counting down.
TGATTGGAGAAAACAGAAACTTTTTTATCAAAATAATGAATAAGATTTTAAATATAAATATGTCTTTCTATACTAATTATAATATCATTCTATTCTTTGTTATTTTATATAGAATGGTAAATTATATGTATTAACCACAATAGTTCAAGTTGTAAAAGTGTTGTTACTTCATGCAACTATTTTGTAAATGAGTTTGAGCTATTTGTATGTTTAAAATTATGTACTTTATTGTAGTAGCTACTTTCTAGTTGAGATATTGTATAATATAAATGAATTAGGCTTCCAAATCTATAATATCATATACATTCATATAGTATAGTTAAGTTTTACATAAAAATTATATAATATAAAAATAATTTCAAAATTAAATTTACCTAGTTTAGTTGAATTTTAATTTATTTATAGGTTTGATATTTTTTATGCTTACTACTATGTTTTTCAATTTATTATTTTGTATTTTGTATTTAAAATTAGATTACAAAATATCATAGAATAGTATAGTATGCTATACTACAGTAAAACCTCTATAAATTAATAATATTGGGTCTAAGATATTTTATTAATTTATAGAGTTATTAATTTATAAAAAATATTCTTAAATAGCATCAAAATAAATTTTTAACAATATTTTTTTTGTCAAACTTTTAAATTAAAATTAAAGAAGCAATTGCATAGGTCCATCTGAGGCCCACATAAGGAATTGCTTTGCCAGAGCATCTGCTTTAGTGTTTTTGGATCGAGAGATGAAATCGAAATTACATGCAGAAAAGAGTAAAGATAGATTGGTGATACCTTGTAAAATTTCATATGACAACGGTCTAAATCTAAAATGGAAAGAAAATACACGAAAAATGAATGAGAAATATTAAAAGGACTGGCTCTTCAAAGAAACTAGCCGTTGGAGCTTAATGGTGTTGCTCAAAGAAGGAAAGTCGTGGGCCTCTTGTATCTTGATAACTTTGGCATGTATAAGTGATTTCTTGGGACTTTATGACTTGTGTAGAAGTTTACCAAGTCGTTGACCTTCAGTAAATCCAATAAATAGAGCTGTTGGACTTTAAATGCTCTCTTTGGCGCCGAATAAGGAAAGTGTTGGTGTATGAGTGAATGAGATTGGATCCGCCTGATCCAACGGTCATTGTAGCACATATATATCCTTTCAAGAGATTCTATATGATGTATAAGCTCTCCTGGTTGCCACACATACGTTTGCAAGGCTCCAAAGTTGGAAAACTCCAAATAAGGCAAGTTGAATGAAGGCTGGTTTATAAAATTAATAACTTTCACGTCTGAACCGGCATTGAGATAAAATTAATAAAATTAATAACTTTCACATCTTCAGAATCATCGCTTTCATACCTATCTTCAAAGTGGATCCAATTTTTGGTTTTGTTGACGTGGGTGCTAATTTGGTCTGGTGGCTTTGGTTCCACTTTCACAGGTATTGTTTCATCTTCAAAATCTCCAAAGGTATCATCATCTTCTGTCCATTGCTCCTCTCCGTGAGCACTCCCTTCATTCTCTTCTTCTTCTCCCCATTGGCTCATGCTTGAAGTTTCCCATTCTCCCTCAGATTGAATGTTGCTTAAATCATCGCTTGAATCTCCATAACTCATTACCTCCATTTTTCTTGTGTACCTTATAAGAGAACTGACAAGATAATTAATTCAGTATCAAAATCTAAAGCCAACAGAATCGTTGAAATAGCAAGTAAAGTAAAGGAAAAATTGTCTTGATATATTTGTTTTTGAATATTTGGAGAATAAGGAAATAAAATGAAAACAGATGGGAAATCAATAAAACATTTTTTAATATATATGAAGAAAACAGTACATAAATAAAATAAAATTTTACTTTTATTTGGTTTTTATTTTATGGGAACAAAACAAAACAAGAGCACATTTTTTTTTTTTTTTGGTTTTCTTTAAAAATGATGCATAATTATGCAAACAATTTTTTTTTTTGGTTTCTAAATGAAACAAAATATTCAGAAACTAGAGCAATTTTTTTTTTTTGTAGATTTTCTTTTTATAAAACGAATTAAACAAAAAAAAAAGGAACAAAGAACAAAACAGATTTCTTTTTTTTTTGGTTTAAAATTGAAACAAAACTCAAAACAGAAAGTTTAATCTCGATTTTTTTTTATATGGATTTATGATTTATAAAGATACAGAAATGAAACAAAAACAATGAAAAGAATTTTTATTTTGTTTTGGTTTTATCAAAAGAAACAGAAATAACAAGAACAAAAAACAGATTTTTTTTTATGGTTTTCGATTTAAAAAAACAAAAAAAACAAAAGCACAACAGAATTGAAAGAGATAAGGTTAGATGAACACAAGCTGTAGATAGGAGCTTTTAGCTCTGATACCAGATGATATAAGATTGGAATCCACCTAATCTTATTGTTCACAAGATGATCAAAGTTGATAAGCTTTAGGGTGGTTTGAGGATCGCCACAAAGGGTTGCGGAATTCCCTTTAATAAGATCACGAATCAAGCTTATGTGAATCCACACAATATACTATAATTCAGCACTTGTATTCTAGTAGGAAGTCCACACAACTAGAATAGACAAGCAACGAACAAAAGAAATCTAAAGGAATCCACCTAAAGACTCGTTTGAACAAAAAAACAAAGACAAACTTTGTAGGCTGAATAATATTTGATTAATTTAAAATGAATGGTATCTTTACAATGAAGAAATGATGAGCTTATAAGGGGCTCGACTCTTGACTAGGACTAACGTTCTAAAAACAATAGAAAAGAAAACAAAAAGATTAGAATTAAAAACATGAAGAAATGAGGCCGTTAAGTGTGATTACTTTTGGGCCATAATAGGAATGCTTTGGACGTCTCTTTATATCTTGATATCTTCTTTATGATTCCATGTGTTGAAAGTCTTTGTCTTGACTGAAATGTCTTCAATTCGTGTTTCACACTCAGCTCAAAAAGGAAGTAGCCGTTGGTCTTGAATGGTCCAAGTGTGAATGTGTCTAACTTAAGAAAGTTGAAGTGAGGAAGGATCCCCCTGATTCTCTGGGTGCTGGTGCAGCTAAGGACGTCTTTTACATCTCCTTGATGGTTGAGATGATCTCCTGGACGCCAAAGATACGTTTGAAGTCTCTTAAACCCGGAAGGTTCCATATAAGGCAAGCTGATGATCCTCCGTTTTAAAAGTTTAATAAATTTCATGTCAGAACCGGGTTTGGTATGAATCCAAATCTCAGAGCTTCCATTTTGAATCAAGATCACAGAACAAGTCGTTTTGTAACTTAGTTCTTTCTGGTTTGGTCGGAATCCTACAATTAGCGCTCCTATGACTAAATCGGAAAAGTTCCGGTTCACCCGACTTGTAAAATAAATAGCTCTTAAACCCAAATGAATTTGGCCATGAATACAATTCGCCGTCTACCTCTGATGATTTTAGAATCCAAAACAATTGGATTTGTTTCTTGGTTCATCCTGGTTTGGCCGAAATGATTCAATGAGTGATCGTAGGTCTCCATCGGGTCCATTGAAGATATGCCAGATTGTATTTTCAAAATCTTCTTCATATGGAATTCTTTTTGGCTGATTGTTCTTCTTGGTGAACTCTGGATGAGTCTAGTATTTTCTCCAAGTTTTGGTTGAGTTGAGATGTTTGGTATTGGTCTCCATTTGAGCTGAACTCAGCTCGCATGTTTCCTTAGTTCTCCTTAGCTTCATGCTCTCCTCCTCTTGACTCCTGGTTCCGTGATCCTTGGCTGATGATGACTTGATGTCCTCATCACTTTAGCCTCTTCTATTGCCTTCTGTGTAGCTTCCTCAACTGTAAGCAATCTATTCTAAAAAAATTAGATGATTTCGTGCCCCCCATATGTTCCAGCAGATCTAGGGAAACATCGATGGTGGAAGACAAGTCATTTGTCTTGAGCTACGAAGGACCGAATTTAAACCTTTGATTTGTTGGGAGATGATGACTGATGTAAAGGACGCATCAGATGCAGTGGAAGAAGAAATGCTCTACTGTTTCTTTCTCGCCACATCAGATGCAATTGGTTTGGGCTATGATTCCTCTCGACGCCAGTAGCTCTCCCTTGTTCACTTTCCATTAGAAGAGCTTTAGCTTCTCTGATATTTGGCATTCTCAGACTTCGGCCTTACAATTGAATACATGTACCATATTTGCTTGATTTCCTAGAAATTGTTCCTTGCGCAATGGTATCCTGATTTAGTTGAGTAGGTACCTGAAGTTTGTGGGAGGCAGATTAGTTTATCACGTGCGCCTTTTGAGCTTTGTTTTAAGGCGATAATGGTTTGTTCCTCTGTGGGGAATAGACTTTGTATTTTAATTTGATCCCATTCTGTTCCATTTGGCTTGAGCAGATCTGCAACTACCATGTTGATGGTCTGTTCTGGTGCTGGTCCCATTGGTCGGAGGGGCTCTTTGGTTGAGAGCCAAGCATCATTACAAATCAAGGTTGTTTTCCCATCTCCAATTGCCTTGACAATGTGCTTTCAGGAGATATATCCTGATTATTATACGCTTCCATCCATGAGAGGCGTTCTTTGGGGTTTTACTTTCCAGAAATGGGTTCTCTTGACAGTATTTTCCCAGGAGGACTTTTGCTAGGAGGCTTTCCTGATTTGTAAGTATTCTCCAGTTTTGTTTAGCTAGTAGGACATCGTTAAAGAATTGTATGTCTCTGAAACCTAGACCCCTCTCTCCTTTTCTTTTTGTTAGGTCATTCTATGCCACCCAACACATCTTCTTCTTGTCCCTTTTTCATTCAACTAGAAATGGACCAAGACAGACTGGATCTTGCAAAAGCTTATAGGGATCTTGAAGCATGACATCGGGTATGTGGGCATTGCCGTGAGTACTGATTTCAAAAGAACCATCTTTCCAGCTCTTGACAGGAAGTTTGAAGACCAGCTGATTGCCCTTTGTTGGATCCTGTCCACGATTGAACTAAACAAATCTCTCTTCTTTCGGCAAAGAGTTCTGGTAGTCCCAAGTATTTTTCCCTAGCCTCCTTCTGTTTGGATCCCTAATTTAGTCTTTACTTGTTCTCTTATAACTGGTGGAGTTTTTTAGGAGAACGTTATGGCAGACTTGAGGCAATTAATTTTCTGATCTGATGCTTTTTCATACTGAGAGATGATTTTTGTTAACTTTTTACATTCTCTGATGCTTGATTTGCAGAAGAACATGGTATCATCAGCGAAAAGGAGATGATTCACCCGAGGACTGCCTGTTGCGACTCTGATACCAGGAAGACTTCCATCTTCGTGGGCCTTTTTGCAGAGACCGGAGAGGACTTGGCTACAGAGGATGAAGAGATAGGGCGAGAGGGGATCTCCCTGTCTGATTCCTCTGAAAGGGATTATCGCTCCTTGTGCAGCCCCGTTGAGAATAACTGAGTAAGTTACTGTGCTCACACATTCCATAATTCAGTTAGTCCATTTGTGATGAATCCTAGTCTATGTAGCACTAATCTGATAAATCTCATTTTATCATAAGGTTTCGTCATATTTGTCTTCACAGCTATTGAATATCTCTTTCCTGCTTTTGAATTCTTTAGGAAATGAAGAACTTCGTGGGATGTGAGGGCATTGTCGGAGATAGCTCGTCTGGGGACAAAAGCCGACTGTTTTTCAGCTACGAGCTCCCGAAGGTGAGGCTTCAATCTTCTTGTCAGAAGTTTCGATTTGATCTTATAATAAACATTACACAAGGTTATTGGCCGGTTATCTGCAGCTGCTTTAGGACTTTTAATTTTTGGTATTAGCCTTAGGTGTGTTTCATTGATCGATCTTGGTAGGGTCCCCGATCGTGAAGAAGTGTTAGATTTCTTTCACAATAGCCGGACCAACTATTTGCCAATTGGAGTTGAAGAAACCTGCAGAGAAACTATCTGGTCCAAGAGCTTTTTCTGCATGAATGGAGAACACATCAGTTTTTCTTTTCTCTGGAGAAGGGTCAGCAATGAGGGCCTCATGAGCATCATTACTTATGAGAGGTTTCAAGAATTTATTCACTATCTCCTCTCTATTTCCCTGTGTTGTGGTGAATAAGGCTTCAAAGTACGAGGTAATAGTTCTCAGAATGTCCTCCTCATCGTAGAAAACCTTTCCATCACTATCCTCGGAGATATTAATTATTGCTCTCGTACCTTTTGTAGTAGCGTGGAAGAAGCCTGTGTTTTTGTCTCTAAGGCTAAACCGCGTTGTTGCCTGCTCCTCTGGCGCCAATACTCCTCCTCTGCCCTATAAGCCGCTGCTAATTCTGAGGTGATATCCCTGATCATTATTTCAGTTGAGGAGCAACTTGTCAAAGCCTCATCCAGTTTTTGTATTCTTTCTTCAATGATCTTCTGGCTATTGTTATGCCTCTCTTTATTCCACTGAATAATAGCTCTTATGCACTTTACAATTCTTTGGTCCACAGTGAGGTGGGCGATGGCATTCCAATTATCTCTTATCTGATTTTGATCTCCTTCCTCGTTTTGCCAGCGTCTATCAAACCTAAACAACCCTCGTCTTTTTGTCTGCTTTCTGGAGAAGAAAGACAGCAGTGGTCACATCCTTCAAATCTTAGGTACTCACTTCTAGAAGTTGGGAATTGCTCAATCCATTCACTATTTGCCATAGCCCTGTCCAATCTGCAGAAGATTTTCTGATAATTTCTCTCTTCTCTCCAAGATAGAAAGTTACATGAATAGCGTAGATCATACAAATCCGATTCTGACATAAAGGATCTGAAATCTACAAAGGAGCTTTCGATTCTTGTTTGTCCTCCCAACTTTTTCGTATTTTCAGTTATTTCATTGAAATCCCCTGTAAGGTACCAGGGTGAATATCTATTTCTAGTGCTTTCCACTATCTTCTTCCAGACTTCTTTCCTCTTTGTTTTATCAGGTTCTCCATGCACAAAGGTTGCGAAGAAAGATTTACCTTTATGGGTAATCTTTATATCTACGAAGCTGTGGCATGAGGAGATTATATCAATGTTTAAACCTTGATTCCAGTAAAGTGCCAACCCTCCACCTCCAGGGCTGTGGGGAGCCACTAGGAAGTGGGACTCGTAATTCAAATAATCAAGCTTTTGGAGGACCGTTACATCTCGCTTTTTTGTCTCAGAGAGGAAGAGCACATCTGGGGCGTGGCGGCGCTAAATTTCTTTCATCCGTCAAACTGTTGTGGGATTCCCCAGCGCACAACAGTTCCAGCTAGCCACCACTAAGAAAAAGGGGATTCCAGGGATCGAAAATCCCTTGCACCCTTTGCTATAACATGTATTATCGTTGTACTTGGTCCTGCTCCACTTGTGCCTTCTTGACCAATTATGTTTCTTTGTATATTCTTATCAATTGCAGGCGAGGTTCTATGAGTGTTTTTGTGTCCTCTTGGCGATGCTCTCAAGTTAGTGAAATTTCTTACGTGGGAACTTCCTCCTATCCCAGCCATAGGGCTGCTTGCTAATAGTTTTTTTTTATGGAGGGCAGTCCCTCCGTTTCTTTTTTCGGAGGTTCTGATACTTCATGCAGTGATCCTAGATGTGTTGGGAGTCCGGGAGACAGGCTGTGTGCCGAAGTAGTGGTCCGATCCGACGATGCTGCTACAGTAAAGACAACAATTTATGTTATAAGGCCCCACTCTTCTCCATGGAGGACGCTTATTCTTCTTGATGCGCTTAGGATCGACACAGCTTGTATATTGAATCGTTACCTCAAGCAAATCCCCCATTACAACTTCGGTGGCGAGCTCAATTGATGGGAAAACTTTTTCAGCAAGGTTCACGTGGAGTAAGGTCCTAGGTATCCTTGAGGAATCATATGCTTTTTCTCTTATATCCAACGGAGGTCAGACCTTTTCTCTCCATTGTTGTACAGGTGAGTGGAAACTCTCACTAATTCGATTTCGATTGTGTAAATAAATTCTCAGGTCCCAGTGGTTTTCTCTTGGGTTTGGAGCTAAGGTTCTAGAAGAAGATTTTTCTCTCGAATGAGAGTTTTCATGCGTAGGTCTAAGATCTCTTTTGTTTTTTTCCTCTGCCCTTTGGGTTTCTTTGTATGCAATTTCGTATTGCACCTTTTCGTGTTAGGTTCTTTCTGAAACTCTTTCCCCGAAAGGCCTTCCATGATGGTCTTGTCTTTGTTGGTAGAACCTTTGGGAGTGTCTTGATGCCTGGTAGATCCTGGGAGGGGGTCAGGTATTTGGTCTTCTCGATTTCAGTAGGACTCATGTTCCTGCTGGTCCTTTGTTGCATAATATTTTGGGCAGTCTTTTTTCAGGTGAGATAGTTTGAAGCATCATGAATAATGATTTTCTAGCTTTTCATATTCTAGAGTTATCAGCGCTTCATCCCTGTTTGCAAACTCCAGGACTAGATCTTGGGAAAGCGGAGCTAGGCAATTTATTAAGACCTTTATTCTTGCAGTACACTGAGCAATCTGTTCGCCAAGGGTTGAGAGAGTAGTCGGTTTCCAGTAATGCAGCCGAGTCCAGAAGGGAATTTATGACGGGAAGCTTGCATCCACCGTTGGTTTCCATCTTTATAGGATAACCATCCAGTATGCGAAGTGATAAGGTCCGTTTTCCCGAATCTGTAGTAGATCTTCTTCAAGCTCAAAGCGGAATTGGAAGAATCCATTTATCCGGTCAGATCCTACTAAAGTACCCTTTAGTTTCATCTCTTGGAGAAGAAGGATATCATTGACCAAACCCTTTGCTCTTTGGGATTTGTCAGTCTCCCCCACAAGGGTTAACTTGCTTTCCTCTATTTGGTTAGAGTTATCAAACTCTGGTACCCTTACACGGATTTGGAGGATTTCCTCGGATAGAAAGGCCTTTTTCCGCAGAGGAGGGGAGGTGATGCATCCTGTGAAATGGCTTGAAAAATTTAGAAGAAGATTTTCAGGTGATCTTATAAACACCGTTGAAGAGGCTAGAGATTCCTTAATAAATTTATAATCATTGTTTTAAAAGCACTATAAAACACAATTCAACGAATGATAAAACAATTTATCGAATACAAATGGTTAAAAATACTATTAAATTAATTATTTTTTATTGAAAGTTAAAATCATATTTTTCCCATAAAACATTACTTATTCTAAATGGAAGATATATATACAAATTATTAATTTATGATATTAATGGGACCATATATTTACATAGGAGTTTCAAAAAAATTTATTATCTTTTTATCTTATCGAATTTTGTTAATTTTTACACTGATCTAACTCGGGACCGGCAAAATTTATTAATTTATAGTGATTATTAATTTATCGAGTACTAATTTATAAAAGTTCTACTATATAATGTGTGCCTAAATAGCATTGAATGCAGTGTTTCTAGAGACAATTATACTAGAAGGTACTTTTCATCTTTCATTTTCATTTTAAGGTACTTTGAACTTCAAGGGGACTTTGAAGCATTTTGTTAGCTTTTTGTAGACTTGAAATACCATTTGTACCCTTAATGAGGCTTTTCTCTAAAAAGAAACACATTCTCATTTTGTCATCAAACTTGCAGTCGTTCATCACCTTCTTCTTCTCCTCGTCCATCTCTTTGACCTTCTTCTTCTTCTTCTCTTCTATAACCACCTTCGTTTGATATTAAGATACAATATCTTTGTATATGTATTATTTCTCTTATAAAATTATTCACCATGGATTCAATAACTTGGGTTTTGTTACAATCTACACGATTCAATATTCAATTGGGAGAATTGTGAGATGTGAGCTTTGCTGCAGATTTGGGTGTCAATCTTTGCTTTAGACTCAAACCTTGAATTTTGTAATGAGAATATGTCCTTTGGTTAGTGAGGAACAAGGGATTGGATTCACAATTTTGTTTGAACATAGATGTATTTCAAATTGATGTGGGGATGTTTCTCTGGTTCACAAAGGTCCTCGGGGGAGACAACAAAGGTGGAGAAGAAGATAATCAAAAATACGAGTGAGAGGTCTAGAACAAAGTTTTATGGACAAAGATGTGTGGATACCTCTGCGTGTACGCGTTTGTGTGGACACGTTTGTGAAGATTAAAACTTATTTGCATTATTAACATTTTCTCATTCTGGCATGATCTCTGATTAATGTTATCGTGTTATGTTTTCGTGGACTAGAATGAGTATAGACAATTTGCAAACCTGATTCAGTGATTTGCAAACCTGATTGAGTGATTTGGAAACCTGATCCAACCTGAAACTGCGTGGAACTGAAGAAGAAGAATACAAAGACGTGTCGGTTACGATGTCGCATTAGGTACTTGGTGGATGAGTTTATATGGCTGAGCTGGGATGGATAGTGTATGGATCGTGTAAACTCTTGACACAAAGACGTGTACGTGTTTTTGTGGATGTAGTAGTACAAGCTCATGTTGGTGGATAAATTTGCGTGGACATGGTTGTGTGAACGTGTTGGTGTGCACGATTTTGAAGTGCAAGGCCTGTTTGCATTATGATCAAACTATATTCTGAAGTATACGAAAGACTATTCTGTGGACACAATTTGTTTGCATTTTTAATAAAACAAAGATAGACACAGGAAACATACACACGACCTTGTTCACGTTTAGTCCAATTGATTTCACATCACACCATCATAATCGTTAGTTAGTACTACTTCTGCTGTATTATTTGGTTTTCTTCAACTGTGTGTAGAGATCAATCTCTTTAACTTAGTGTTTTTAAGCAGTCATTTGTGTTGTTGTTAACTATTTGGACATGTGTTTGTGAGTCAGAATGCCAATTATGTACACTAATACCATTGTACGTAACATTTGGGTTTGAGAAAGTTCTATCAAAGACCCTTTTTATTTCACTTCAAAGAAACTCTACATCTTGGAATACCCTTCAAGTTCAAGCTTAACATCTTCATAAACTAGGGCATCAAGTTTGTATGACTACACAAAAACAAGCATTTCTTTAGATATCATGTCATTTCTATCACACCAATGTGTTTTACATTAACTTCAAAAAACAAACGTTAGCAATACCTTCTGCAAGAGTACAAATCTCTAATCTGAATAGGAGAATACATTTTTGTGGATACATTTACATGGTTGTTTGTGTGGACAAGTATGTGGAGATCAAGATATGTTCGAATTATTCACAGAAATTTTCTTTAAATGTGGTTGCGTTTGTCAACGCATATCCAATCTTAACGATGGTCGGTCCATGGAAACCTGTCACAAAAAAAAAAATTCCACATAACTCTCCATGACAACGTGTCTACTTTTTGTGTCAAGAGTTTACAAATATTATGAAAGTCTTCAAAGTAAAATACTAATGACGAATTCGCAAAATATCAAGAACATTTCACACATGACCATCCATGCATGACCATCCACACATGATCATCTAGACTACACACAAACAAATTCTGCATCCCTCCACTACACACTAACAATTCATCATGACATGACCATCCACATATATATACATCCACACGTACAAACTTAACATTTTGCTTTGTCATTAACGAATTCATCCACATATTTACATCCACACATACAAACATAACCATTTGCTTTATCATTCACGTTCGTCATCTCCGTCGATGACTTTCTCTTCCGCATATTCACAGTTACTAAATATGAAACAATTAAAATCAGAAAATAAAAGGATCCTAAATGTCTTCGATCTTATCACAAGCACTCACGTTTGAGGTTGGAGTGACGGTTGGAGAAGTGGAGGAGTGGTGGTGAGAGTCACTTCGAATCTTCGAGACCCAACACCGCCACTGAATATAGGAATCATCGCCAAATTTTAAAAAAATTAGATCGTTCTCCTTCCGCATCTAGAGATCCAGATTGATAAGCTTCGAATAGAATGGTGTTGAACCATATTTTGAGGAATTGTTGTTCATAGAGAGATAGAGAAAGAGAGAGAGAGAGAGAGCACCTCATATGAGGAGACAAAGAGTATGAAAATCTATAAAAATGGTAAAATTATTGTTGGTAAAGATAGAGAGAGAAGAAGTGTGAAAAAACAAATTAAATCCACAAATGCAAAAAGAAAAAGAAGGGCTCGTTCAGTCTTTTCATGTGGCCAAAGTACACTTTCCTTTGTAAGTGCCTTTTAATGTAAAGAAAACTCTTTAAAGTGTTTTTGAGTGTAATAAACTCGTGTTTCAATATTGTTTACTAAGTTTATTAACAGATTAATGGCTATAAACTTTATTTTATATTTCAATATAGTTACAGTAAAACCTCTATAAATTAATAATGTTGGGACTTCAAAATTTTATTAATTTATAGATTTATTAATTTAAAGAGAAATTTTTTTATTCGAATTCTTAATGTTCATCAAAATACAAAAAAAATATTTTCAACAATGTAAAATTCAGTCAGAAAATACCATATCAATAAATTTGGAAGATAAGTTAAACAATATTTATAAACTTGAAATAATAATATAATCACATTTTACTATATTACATTATTTATATATTCCTAAATGTATAATTATTAATTTATGTAATTATTGGGACCATATTTTTACATAGGAGTTTCAAAAAACTTATTATCTTATTATTTTATCGAAATTTGCTAATTTTTGCACTGGCCCGACTCGTGACCGACAAAATTTATTAATTTATAGTGATTATTAATTTATCGAGTATAATTTATAAAAGTTCTACTGTATATGGCTAATTGACTCATAGGTTATTATAGTTTTAGTTTTTCTATAAATTTTTTGAAGAAGTTACTTGAAAAGAAAAACAAGATATTAGCTAATAAAAACAAATGATGTTAAAATGTGTTCTATTTTTCAGTCCACTCTATTGCATATCCAGAGCCGGCCCGTACCCATTAGGCATCTAAAACCCATCAAAAACATAATGTCCTATATTAAAAAAATCCATAAAAATTTGATGCCCTATTAAATGAAAGTAAAATTTGGCGCCTAAAGTCCTTGTTTCATGGACTTTAGCCCAGGGCCGGCCCTGTGCATATCAATCCACTTTTCAACATTCACATCTAAATTTACTCTATTGTGTATACTATAATACCAACGTCTAACTTTATCAAACTTCGTCAGCTCCGTTACTCATCAAAATGTTCTTACAGAGTCCTTGACCATGAAAGAGACACCGATTCAAACTAAAGTTGCAGTACTCATGCCCGTGTCTTAAGCTTTGCATTATATATATATATATATATTATAATTTGTAAAAATTCTGATTTAAAAAATAAATTTCCGTTCCAAAAAAAGTTTTAACTTTCATTATATATTGGTGGATAACGAATGCCAAGTTTTTTTTTCTGGTTTTTTTTGCTAATGGATAACGGATGCCAAGTGTTAAACGAACATTATGATTGTTGTTCGAATGTTATTATTTCAGTAATGATGTCTATCCAAACCAGTAGGGTATAATAAAAATGTCAACGTGAATTCTCTTAATATATATTTCATTTGTTTTTAAATATAAATGTATTAGGCTATTCATAATATTAAAAAAAATTAAGAATCACTATTTTAAACTTGTTTTTATTAATTATTAGTATTACTTAAATTTTCCTTTAAATAATAAATATTATAAAGAAAATTAAAAAATATAAATACACCTAAAAAAATTAAAAACATCTAACTTTTTGTACAACAATAAAGGAGTGCCAAGTGTTAGAGGAACGTATCGACTCATATATGAAATTGTTGTTCGAAGATCATGATTTCCGTAATGATGTCTATCCAAAACATTAGGGGATAACAGAAGTGTCAACGTGAATTTAAGAGAATATTAGATAAAATCCTACCCATAGGTTCAAAAGTAGCCACAACCGACCGTCTAGAAAACAAGAATCAAGAAAAAGTGAAAAACAAACAAAATGAAATGAAGCGAGGAACTGAGAAGAGGGCAGCCTGCGTTTCGCTTCACTGTTTGGTGGGGCATTAAACGCACTCTCTTACTGCTGTGGCTCACATATCTCAAAGATATTCAACCAAAAATCATCTGTGCCACTAAATAAATTTATATTTTAAATTCAAATTTGTTTTCAAGTTTTTGTTTTTAAAATTGTCATTTTCCATAAATCTTTTCAAAGAGAACTATATTTTTTTATAAACAATAATTACTACAAAAAACAATTTTGGAAACTATACAAACATAATATATTTTTATGATTTTCATCTTAATATATGTTAATATTTAGAATAAAATTAATTTAAATCATATGAAATATTTAGTAGAATACTGTTTTTTATATATCTAGTAATCCATATTGTATATATAAATATTTTTAGAATTATCCCAGGCAGGATCAACTCATATTATATATATATAAACAAAGTGTTGTATCAAATTAAGTCTTAAAAATTCATTCCATTTTTTATTTTCTAGCCTCAAGGTTATAATGCTAAAATTTATTTCTCTCTCTAAACGTTCTCTTTCTCACAACGATCTCGAAGAACACGTTTCTCGTTTTTGTGGTATACTTTCCAAGACGTGTTTCTCCTTGTATGGACAAACAAAATAATACTTTTCGGGGGGCTCAAGAGATGACTCCCGTGAGCTATCGGATGAGAATGTTTGGCTCGGCTTAGAGTGAAGGTGAATCAACATGGGGCGTGCCTTGATGTAGGAAAAGTGCCATCTTCTTTTAATGGGGACAAAGTGTTGCAAGGTGCGAAAAAGACTCGCTTGATTTCTCCATTGGATGGGCGATTAGGCGCGAGCGGTATAGCGTCTAAAAGTATCAGCATTGGAGAGCTCCAAGGCTCTTAAACTTTTTTTATTATTATAAAAAACGATTTTTGAAAAAAATAAAAAATATTAATAATGAAGAATCGCGTCGTGACCCGTGTCATAAGAACCGATTTTATCAGTTTTTCGCAGAGAACCGATTCTCTGAGGCGAGCTCGCCACATCATCGCCACGTAATTATTTTTTTAATTATTTTTTTTTAAGTTGAGAACCTCACAAAAGTTGTGCATTACTGATGCTCTAAGGCGTCTTGTTGACTTGAAATATTAGTAGCTTCTTCGTTCCTTTCTTCAAAGGAACTCATAGACTTCTTCTCTTTCTCGCCAAGAAGGTTATCGAGGAGCTTGTTGAACTCTTTTTGCGGCTTTGAAAGCTTCATTAATGTAGCATCGTTTTTATAACACCTCACTAGTTTGGCTATTGATAACACGTTGGCCTTCTCCTATCTATCCAATGAATCTATCCATGTAATCTTTGACTTCACCAATAGCATATTTGGTTACCAAAATTTTGCATCCATAGCCACATAATTCACGCATGACTTGGACGAGATTGAAGTGATGACATCATTTCTCTTCTTTGATTGTTGATAGCTTGTTGAGGTTGCCAAAATTGTGTTCTTCAAGTACCTTGACTTAACTAGAGACATCTTGTATTGTGTTGGAAAGCTCCTATTGAATCGCATCTATCCGAGAATCAAAGAAATTCTCGGGCTTCTTCTCATGGTCCATGATAACACTCACCATCTCGGCGAGGTTCTCCACTTGTTGATGCAAGGGTGGAGACATGATTTGGGGATCATGGTGAGTAGGATAGGGCGTTTGATGATAAAGACTTCCGTTTCCATGAAGTGGTGGTGGCGCAAATCCTTCTCTTGGACGAGACATGAAGCGCTCGTGTGGTAGCATTATCAGAGATGGTCTCCGAGAGCAGTGTTGTGGATCGAGTTATGGGCGAGCATCGCGATATGGACATGAGTTTGGAGGGATGCATGAGTTTATCCTTGCGTACTCCATATCACGCGGGTCTTAAAAATCATAGAAACAAAAGCTAGAGTTAGAGGAAAAAGATGTCTTTGAGTTGTGATTCTAACCTTTCAATTTGGACAGCAGAATCCAATCCCCGGTGGCAACGGCGCCAAAACCTTGATGAGGTCTAAAGTTGCTATCCGATTTGGATGATCCTTAGGGACTTTTTCTAGTTTAAATATATAAGACCCTAAGCTGCAAGTGCACAGTTTGCCTGTAGTACTTAGAGTGTCTATCCACGGGGAAGACCTACTGCAAAATGAGAGAGGCGTTAGAGCAACCAAAGATGCAAAGAGGTTTGATGGTTTTGTTTGTCACGTAGAAGAGGCTCTGATACCAAATGATGAGGAAATCGACCCAGCCGAGAGCAACGAGCATGTACCGGTGGTCAAGTCCTCACCAATGACACGGTCTAAGACCAGGAGGTTTAGAGAAGGGTTCAATAGAGCTGTGGAGACCCTCCTAAAAGCAATGGAGCTGGGAGACGCATTCAGAACTCCACCACCACCAGCCGGCCTCCAAGAGAACTCCAACTTACCCGATATTGACATCTTGGAGGATTTTGCAAGGTTGAGCCTCAAAGAAGTTCAACCTCATACAGCCCAAGGTAAGTATATTTAGTTGGCAGGAAATGGAGTCCAAACCAACAAGAATCACGTGGAGATCACGTCTGAGGCTCAAAGTTACCGCGGAAACAAGACTTGAAACCGAGAAGCCAAATGGAGCAAGAAGACGTTCTGGAAGCTAACCACGAGAAAACACTTGAAGATTTCTATCATCTCGACTTCACTGGACCTCAAGAAGATGGAATCACCAAGAAGGCAGCACAGAACATACCAGTACTAGACACAACCGCCAAGAGAGCATTTCCGACCAATGCGCGCTAAAACCAGGTATATTCAATTTATACGATTTGTGCAGGTAAGATGACTTATCCTAGTGGTTCTTAGCACGTCCAAGAGCCCCAGGTTCGAGCCCCAAAAGAAGACCATGCAGAATAGGCTTAGTTTTTATTTCTTTTTAGTTTAAGTAAACTTTCCATTTTCGTGTAATTTTTCCTTTTGCGTTTTGTTTCTTTTTAGTTCAAGTGAACTTTCCATTTTCGTGTAATTTTGCCTTTTGCGTTTTGTTTCTTTTTACTTTTCTTGTATTGTCGTTTTGTTTTTATGATTCGGCCTTGGGGCTTGCTGAAGAGCTCTTATAAAGGTCCACTGGAGCGTTGTATCTTTGGTTACCCTTTTTGATTAATAAAATAACGCAGTTCTTCTTAGAGCTTGGCCGCCGCCTTGTCTAGAAACTTTTGCTTGTTCTTAGCGTGTGGATTCACCTAAGTCTAAGTGTTCGTGCAGTATCAGAGATCCCTCATAGAAATTCAAACGGAAAAAATTAAATTTGATTTAACCAAAATAGAAATTCAACTTAAATGAAAGACAAAAAAAGAAATCAATTGAAGGTATGATATTGAAAGTGCGATATTGAAATAGAAATATTGAAATTGCGATATTGAAAGTGCCTAATTTAAAGTGTGATATTGAAGTGTGATAAGGGCAGTAAATCAATGGGAGAAAACGTTGGGATCTTCCAGCAATTCTTACAAGGTTCTAACTAGAAATTAAACAATCGAAAGTAAACGAGACTTGGTGGGTTTCTCTAAACTTGAATCACGGTTTTACTATCTAAATAATTTCGTAAAGATTGACTATGCTTTGATTACTCCTTAGGTATGAAGTCGCATCCCACAACGTAATCAAGCATGCAAAAAAGGATCTAGTTTGTGCTAACGTTCACGAACGCTACATAGGTGTGCAATTCACACACTACAACGCGACGCTTGGCTAAATTAGTTTCGGTGATCGGATTAACCACGTTAGAGGCTCCGATCATTCCTTGTATTAGTCTCTAGTTCATGACTCTAAATCCATGCATTGAAAATAAACTTAGGCGAAAAAAATCCCTAGAATACGGCTAAACGAATAGATGCATAAAAATAATTAATGAAATTCCCCTTAAAACTCCTTGGAAATCACCCAACAAAAATAACCTACTCACGCACGATTAAATGAACCAAAGACATATTAGATGAATGAATGCTTTGGTTAATTAATGAAAAACAAAGAGGATTCAAGAAGAATTTATCTCCCTCAAAGAACAAGGAACAAAAAGCGATAAAAAGTCTAAAAACGAATTCTGGCTCAAGATGTTTTGGTGGCTCATGAAACTTATGAGAGGCTGCGAAAATGATATGCGCATAATTTAGCATGGTTTAGCACTCATTTAGGGTAGTTTTATATCTTCTTTTTCATTCATTTAACCACTTTTAGTCCCATTGGCATTCATATTAGAGTTTAGTAAGTTTTATCTGAGGTTGTTAAATATTTTTACATATTGAGTCCTTATTAGGTATTTTGGAGGCTTGGAGGACCATATGGAGAGATGGGTGGCAAAGAGGAGGAAGAGAAGTGGCCAATAAGAGAAGGGGATAAGTTTTAGCAACATATCGAGTTTGGTATCGAGCTACCAAGCTCGATACGGTCTGGCAGGGAGAACAGGTCGCACACATCGAGCATTTGTATCGAGCTAGCAAGCTCGATGCAAGTCCACCCATAGTTTTTAAGGAGGCGTATCGACCGTTTGTATCGAGCTACCAAGCTCAATACTAAGCAAGCCGAAGTCCTGGAGATGCGTATCGAGCATTTTTGCCGAGCTACCAAGCTCGACACAGCCTTTGGAGAAGTTTTTTAACAGCGTATCGAGCTGCATATCGACCTAGCAAGCTCGATATGCTGCCCGATTTTCAGCCTTTAACCGGGTCAACACCCGGTTTGTTCCGGGTTGAGCCGGTTCGTCCACTGGTCAATATAAATACCAAATGACCTAAATTTTCCTATTTATCTTTTAATCTTTAGTTCTTCCTTAGAAAACCTTCCTCTTTGGTTTCTAAGTGATTTTGTAAGACTTTTATTTGAGTTTATGCAATTTAGTACTTATCTTTGTTAATCTTTCATTCTCTATCTCTCTAATCATGTTTATCTTCATCTCTTTCATAGGATTTGAGGGTCTAATCATGATTAATGAGTAGTTTCATTAGAATCTAGCGATGGGTTTGATTTAGGGTGTCTTAAGGATTGATCTTGATGTCTAGGGTTAGATCTTCTTATTTCTCTCCTTGTTTACTGATCTAAATGCTAGTTTAGCCATGATCAAGCTAAAACTAGGCCTTAGGAAATTTCCCACCCACAAAGTGTTTGTTGAAATTCCCCAACCAACTAAACAAGGGACTTACATTTCTAGCTCATGAAAGTGATTGTCTAGGGTATTTATTAGCAATTTAGAACTGTTTCATAATGCTTGTTAGCTTCCTTTTCACAAATGAGAGTTTGTTCTTGATTAGGATGATTAATGAAGGGATTAGTTCTATGAGAGTGAATTAGTCTTGCTTATGAGTTCTAAGTTTAGGGATTACCATATATTGTGATTGATTGACATCAAAGATTGGTTCTTGGAACACCTTAGATTGATTACCCCATCCTTGGATTCGTTTTAGTCATTTGATAATCTCATTTAGTAGTTAATTAGTCTTTGAATTGCTTGATTAGTGCCATTATTGCTTAATTAAGGTGTTAGTTACTTTTGTTTGGTTTGTTTGATTGGTTTGATCACTTAGGTTGTTAGTTAAACTCCAACACTTTTATGCTTGCTTATATTAAGGAGTTTTATGCATTCCTATTGTCACAATCAAATCCATATGGATTGATCGTCAAACACTACAATGACATGAGTGTGATTTGAGTAATTGTTTAAGAACAAGGAAAAATCCTCTTATCAGAAAATAAGCGTCTAGAGATGAGTATTTATAGATCTTGAAGTCTTCTTAGGCGTCACTTAGGTTAGACTTGCATTTGACGGCTGCGAGATTAAGTTGGGCTCACAAATGTGCTCAGGAACGTCGAGTGAAGTGGTCGGGCGAGTGATACAAACTCTAAAAGTGAATCCCGGCTCAAGATATTTTGGTGGCTCATGAAACTTATGAGAGGCTGCAAAAATAAGAGTCTAGACATGAGTATTTATACGTCTTGAAGTCTTCTTAGGAGTCACTTAGGTTAGACTTGGGTTTGACGGCTGCGAGTTTAAGATGGTCTCGAAAATGGGCTCATGAACATCGAGAGAAATGTCCGGGCAAGCTGGCGCGGCCAATGCAAGTGTAAATTTGTTTGGCGTGGCCAGCCTTCTTCCTTCGGTTTCTTGACAGGCCTTCTTGCATTCCATTTAACTTTAGATCTAACCGATTGCCCTCAAAACACTTCGGTATGGAATGTAGTAGATCAACCTATCTTGTTGCGAAAAATGCAGCTAGATCTCTTGGTGGGAAGGTCTCCGTTTTATGTTAAACTTCTGTCATCTCGCACATGTTCCGAAAATGTCCATTTTGCTCTATTTTGCGGCATTTTTGCTAAGTTTTTCTGAAAAGAGTCTTGACCATACAAATACTCGAATTCTAGTGTTTATGCAGTAAAATCTTAGTGAGATGCTTATTAAACCATTCACTTATGATAGTAAAAATGGATAAAATATTAATATTATCAATTACGACAAGTGTGCTTCTACACTATTACCTAGTAACATCTCTTTCTGTATTTAGTACTAGACTAGACGGTGGCTAGAAAGCCTGCGATGGGACACACCCCTCAATGCTTTTGCAGCCGCGAATCTTATTTTGTGTGCTCAACACACCTCTCAATGCTTTTGCAGCCGCGAATCGTTTTTCATTTTCTTGTTCTTTATTTTCAAGGGAGATAGATTTTTTTTGAATCCTCTTTATATTTTCATTGCGTAATCAAAGCATGCACTTTTCGTTTCCCTTAAACATGTGCGAGTAGTTTACTTTCGTGGGGGTCTCCCTATGGGTTCTTATCGTCATGAACTAGAAACTTATCTTAGGAGCGATTAGAGACGCTAACAAGTTGAATCTTTTCACCTGACCCAACTAAGCCGAGCGGTCGCGTCGTGAGATGCAAATTGCACACTCACAGAGCGTCGTGAGCTTTACAACTTCAAGTAAGTTATAGGAAAGTGAAAGCAAGAGTTCGGCGAGAGGAAATGGAAACTCATTGTGAGAATGAACAAAGTAAAGTAAGTTGTCGGGAAGTAAAGTAAAGCAAACTTTAGAGAAGATGATATGACCAAGATTTTTGATAGTGATCATACATCAAGATGAGGGAGCCAATGTGGTCCGAGTAATAGAAGGGTAAAGGATCAAAAATCCTAAGGGTTAGAAAAATTGTACCATATGGGTAAGTGGAACGTAACAACTGGATAGTAAATATTGAATACTAAGTTTACCTTATAGGTAAGCGAAAGTTTAGGCTAGAAAGATAAGCGCTTCAGAATCGGGAAAGAGGGTTGGCTAAGGCAATTTGGTTGGACCAAGGTCGGGGAATGAATGAGTTTTTGGAGATGGCCCAAAGCTAATTGTCAAGTTGGTTATGTTAAACATTCTTACTTAGTAGAGAGTGAGGTAAGAAGGATGAATGTACTTAGAAGCTCGAGGAGTTTGCTAAGACATTTCCATAAACCAAGAGTCTACCCAAGGAGTACAATTGATTAACATAACAGAAAAACAAAATGGCTAAGTCTAGAGTTGAGTAAAGTCGAGAAGGATGTATGTTTAGTAAGACCTTGTTCAGTCGGGAAGTAGCCGGGCATTTGAGCGGTTTCGTAGGATAGTGTTCGACCAGTAGTGGCATACATGAAGTCTTACTTGTACCGCCTCCATTTTTATCAAGTTGGATCTTAAGAGTAGTTACAATCAAATTCGATTTAGGTCTAGGGATGAATGGAAATTAGCATTCAAAACGTGAAAAGGCTTATTTCATTGGCTTTTTATGCCTTTCGAGTTGTCTAATGCTCCGAGCACTTTCATGCGAGTAATGAATCTAACACTTTGTCCTTTTATTGGTCGTTGTGTGGTGGTGTATTTTGATGATATTTTGATTTTTAGCTCGTCACTTTCCGATCATCTTGGCCATTTGCGTGATGTGTTTGGCGTGCTACGAAGAGAAAAATTGTTTGCTTTTAGTGTTTTACAAGTACTCTTTTTGGGTTATATCATCTATGCGAAAGGGTTAGAAGTGGATCCAGCGAAGGTAACATCAATACAGACTTGGCCAATGCCTAAGACAGTAACCGAGGTGCGTAGCTTTCATGGTTTAGCATCATTTTATTGATGCTTTATCGATCAGTTCAGCAGTCTCATGTCTCCTATTACGGATTTCATCAAAGTCACGCCCTTTGCCTGGACTACGAAAGCTGAAAACGTCATTGGGTTTATCAACAAAAAGTTTTCTTCGGCTCCAGTTCTTGTACTCTCAAATTTTGTTGTTGCTTTTGAGCTTTATTGTGATGCTTCTAAGCATGGTATTGGCTATGTTTTGAGCCAATTGAGGAAACCTGTTGCTTTTTATAGTGAGAAGATAGCAGGGGCGCATGGTCGATATATTACTTATGATGTGGAACTATATGCCATGGTTCAAGCGATCATACATTGGAGACGTTATTTTTTCCATCAAGAGTTTGTCCTATATACCGATCATGATGCTTGGAAACATCTTGGTTTATAAGACAAGGTTTCGGCGAGGCATGCTCGGGTTTGCTATCTTCAACAATTTATGTTTTTGATTAAGCACAAGGCGGGTAGTTTGAATAAGGTGGCTGATGCATTGCAGTCATCGAAATTCTCTTTTATCGACTTTGCATGTTTCTATTCCTGGCTTCGCAATCTTGATAGAATTATACCCAGCGGATCCTTTCTTTGGTAAAATTTGGAGCGATGCAACACAACACATGAGTTATGATTATTTTATCATCGATGGCTTTCTTTTCCATAGCAACAGATAATGCATTCCAGAGTGCAGCCTTCAGCTCCAATTGACTAGGGCGTTTCATGGCAAAAGGCATGTGGGGCGTGACTGATAGCGGGATTTTTCACACTTTTAATTAATCTCAACTACTCATATCATTGTAGTATTTGAGATATCGAATCCACAAGGAACTAGAGACCTAACCACTAGGAATACACAAAATTTCCTAAGCTAAGCAAAATCAAATAAGGGGTGTTTTAATCTAACAACCTAAATTAAATAAAATCAAACAAAGCTAACAACTTAAGAAATTAAAATAAGAAACTAAAGCAAGACAAGAAACTAAGCAAAACTACTAATATAGATAAATAAAGACAAAAATCGAATCCAAGGATGAGGTTATGGACTTTGGGTGATCCTAGAGCTAACCTATGATGTTCAAACATTCACATAATCCTTAGGTTTAGAACTCTAAACAAGACTAATTTACTCTCATGGCACTAATCCCTTGGCTAATTACCTAATCAAGAGCTAATCATCATTAGTGAAAAGATAATCAACAAGCATTAAGATTCAGTTCTATTATACCAATAAACACCTTAGACATCTACTTCCATAGGCTAAGCATGTAAATCTCATATTTAGTTCTTTGGGGAATTTCATCAATAACCTTGTGGGTGGTAAATTCCCTAAGATCTAAATCACTTCTCTCAAAACTAATGTAGCACTAAGAACTAAGTATGAAAGGATATACACATTATAATCCCTAAACATCAAAGATCAACTCTAATCTCACCCTAATCTACCTCATCCCTAGATCCTAAAAAGATTACTCATTAAACATGGATAACCAACAAATCTCATGAAATAAATGTTAGTAAACATGATTAGATGATTAGGGAAAGAAAGATTAGAAGAAACAAGAATCAAATTGCATTAAACTTAAAAGCAATCTCAAAATCTCCTCAAAAACCCAAAGGGGCGTTTTTTAGGTTTAAGCTCAATAGAAGATGCATAAAAATCAGGTTTTTAAGTACTTATCGGGAAGGAGGTCAAACCAGGTCCACTCGGAACAAATCAGGTTTTGACCCGGATGAGCAGTCTTTTGGAAATCGCCGTATCTCCCTAATCGCTGCTTTTAATGACATGGAACCACCTCCAAATGAAATCTGATTCAATTGCCTACAACTTTTATAAAGAGCTCGGAGGCTGAATCGGAATGGAAAGACTTCGTCTGGTCTGATCTTNCCGAGGTGCGTAGCTTTCATGGTTTAGCATCATTTTATTGATGCTTTATCGATCAGTTCAGCAGTCTCATGTCTCCTATTACGGATTTCATCAAAGTCACGCCCTTTGCCTGGACTACGAAAGCTGAAAACGTCATTGGGTTTATCAACAAAAAGTTTTCTTCGGCTCCAGTTCTTGTACTCTCAAATTTTGTTGTTGCTTTTGAGCTTTATTGTGATGCTTCTAAGCATGGTATTGGCTATGTTTTGAGCCAATTGAGGAAACCTGTTGCTTTTTATAGTGAGAAGATAGCAGGGGCGCATGGTCGATATATTACTTATGATGTGGAACTATATGCCATGGTTCAAGCGATCATACATTGGAGACGTTATTTTTTCCATCAAGAGTTTGTCCTATATACCGATCATGATGCTTGGAAACATCTTGGTTTATAAGACAAGGTTTCGGCGAGGCATGCTCGGGTTTGCTATCTTCAACAATTTATGTTTTTGATTAAGCACAAGGCGGGTAGTTTGAATAAGGTGGCTGATGCATTGCAGTCATCGAAATTCTCTTTTATCGACTTTGCATGTTTCTATTCCTGGCTTCGCAATCTTGATAGAATTATACCCAGCGGATCCTTTCTTTGGTAAAATTTGGAGCGATGCAACACAACACATGAGTTATGATTATTTTATCATCGATGGCTTTCTTTTCCATAGCAACAGATAATGCATTCCAGAGTGCAGCCTTCAGCTCCAATTGACTAGGGCGTTTCATGGCAAAAGGCATGTGGGGCGTGACTGATAGCGGGATTTTTCACACTTTTAATTAATCTCAACTACTCATATCATTGTAGTATTTGAGATATCGAATCCACAAGGAACTAGAGACCTAACCACTAGGAATACACAAAATTTCCTAAGCTAAGCAAAATCAAATAAGGGGTGTTTTAATCTAACAACCTAAATTAAATAAAATCAAACAAAGCTAACAACTTAAGAAATTAAAATAAGAAACT
The DNA here is from genome assembly GCA_020283515.1 of Alliaria petiolata. NCBI lineage: Eukaryota > Viridiplantae > Streptophyta > Magnoliopsida > Brassicales > Brassicaceae > Alliaria > Alliaria petiolata. The sequence continues at coordinate 8,065,037 of JAHZTW010000003.1, read as the reverse complement.
AAAGCAAGACAAGAAACTAAGCAAAACTACTAATATAGATAAATAAAGACAAAAATCGAATCCAAGGATGAGGTTATGGACTTTGGGTGATCCTAGAGCTAACCTATGATGTTCAAACATTCACATAATCCTTAGGTTTAGAACTCTAAACAAGACTAATTTACTCTCATGGCACTAATCCCTTGGCTAATTACCTAATCAAGAGCTAATCATCATTAGTGAAAAGATAATCAACAAGCATTAAGATTCAGTTCTATTATACCAATAAACACCTTAGACATCTACTTCCATAGGCTAAGCATGTAAATCTCATATTTAGTTCTTTGGGGAATTTCATCAATAACCTTGTGGGTGGTAAATTCCCTAAGATCTAAATCACTTCTCTCAAAACTAATGTAGCACTAAGAACTAAGTATGAAAGGATATACACATTATAATCCCTAAACATCAAAGATCAACTCTAATCTCACCCTAATCTACCTCATCCCTAGATCCTAAAAAGATTACTCATTAAACATGGATAACCAACAAATCTCATGAAATAAATGTTAGTAAACATGATTAGATGATTAGGGAAAGAAAGATTAGAAGAAACAAGAATCAAATTGCATTAAACTTAAAAGCAATCTCAAAATCTCCTCAAAAACCCAAAGGGGCGTTTTTTAGGTTTAAGCTCAATAGAAGATGCATAAAAATCAGGTTTTTAAGTACTTATCGGGAAGGAGGTCAAACCAGGTCCACTCGGAACAAATCAGGTTTTGACCCGGATGAGCAGTCTTTTGGAAATCGCCGTATCTCCCTAATCGCTGCTTTTAATGACATGGAACCACCTCCAAATGAAATCTGATTCAATTGCCTACAACTTTTATAAAGAGCTCGGAGGCTGAATCGGAATGGAAAGCCTTCGTCTGGTCCGATCTTTACCATGCATGGATCTGTATCGAGCTAGGTAGCTCGATATAAAACTCGATATGTTGCTAAAGATTTTCTTCATTGGCTTTATCGAGCTTACTAGCTCGATACAAATGCTCGACACACCATTTTCAGCCTTCCTGTTGGTTTGTATCGAGCTTGGTAGCTCGATACAAATTCTCGATATGCATGCTCCGTCTTCTCGGTTGGAGCGTATCGAGTTTAGTAGCTCGATTCATCTGCTCGATATGGATTAAAATCGATGTAACTTTCAAACCAGGGGTCCGAATGACATGATTCCAATGGAATTAGAAATCTCACTTGATCCTCTACAACTTTAAAGAAGTCTTTGGAGACTGAATATAAGTACAATACCTTCGTCCGGACCCATACATTTCGCACCTCCAGTTGCACAGAGCAGGGAAAATGTGCTCTCCACGGGTCACCTCAACGGTATGAGTCTTGGACGAGTTTTTTCAATGCTTTCAGCTCAATTCTTCTGGTCCACACCATTCTCCATCCTCCACTAAATCTCCTTAGCTCCAAAGATACCTGAAAAAGACTACAAACCATGCAAAACATGCAAAGCCTAGTCTAAGACTCAGTAACTCTAAAATAGATGCAAACTAGAACAAAAGTGACTAAATGAATGCACAAGTGGATGCAAATCTACCTAAAATGAGTGCTAAAACATGCTAAATTATGAGTCTATCAGTGACCATACTCTTAAACTTGTCTCAACTTCGTATTTTTTGCTATCCTTACGTCGAGATGTAGAGGGTTTTCGGTTGCGTTGTGCGATTTGTCATAAATCAAAGGGACACGCTTCAAATGCTGGTCTTTACTTACCTTTGCCAATACCAACGCAACCTTGGACGGATATAAGAATGGATTTCTTCTTTGGATTGCAGCGCACTCAACAAGGCCATGATTCTAATTTTGTGGTCGTTGATCGTTTCTCAAAATTGTCTCACTTCATTCTGTGTAAAAAGACAACAAATGTGGTACATGTTGCTCTTTTGTTCTTTCGAGATATCTATAAACTTCATGGTCTTCCTTTATCGATTGTTTCAGATCGTGACTCTCGTTTCTTAAGCTATTTTTGAAGATCTTTGTGGTGACTTTTGCGTACCAGATCCTGATTCTCGCTTCTTAGGTGTTCTTTCGAGAGATCTATAAACATCATGGTCTTTCTTTATCGATTGTTTCAGATCGTGACTCTCGCTTTTTAATCCATTTTTGTCGATCTTTGTGGCAACTTTTGCTTATCAGATCGTGACTTTTACATACCAGATCATACCAGATTGTACTCTTCAACTTGTCTCAGCTTCGTATTTTTGGCCTTCCTTGCATAGATATGTTGAGGGTTTTGTGTTGCGTTGTGGGATTTGTCAGAAATCAAACGGACGCACTTCAAACGCTGGTCTTAGTAGCAGAATGAGTGGCATGATTATAAGCGAATTCAATGAATGGCAAATAATCTAACCAAGTTTTTAAATTTCTACCAAGTGTGACTCTAAGTAAAGTAGATAGTGTATGGTTTACCACCTCAGTTTGTTCATCCATTTGAGGATGACAAGTTGTAGAGAACATAAGCTTAGTGCCAAGCTTTCTCCACAAAGTTCTCCAAAAGTGGCTAAGGAACTTGGTGTATGGGTCAGAGACAATTGTCCTCAGTACTCCAAGTAGGCGCACTTAAGGCTTCTTCAGATTCTTCTAATTCTAGTGAGTTCATTAACTTTTCAAATTCCTCAAAGTACTCGTCTACACTTCTAGTTCTCTTAGATAACTTACGAAAACATTTTTGTAAGTCTCTATGATAATGATGATAATGATCATGGACATACCTTAGCCGTAGGAGAAACTTCATGTCACTCCATGTAGCTACTGGTCCAAAACGTGGCTTCTTCTATCAGCTACGTTTCTACCCCACCATGCGAGTGCATTTTCAGTGAGTTGTGCCACTGCTACAGCCACTTTCTTTCGCTCTACGTACTCATAGAATTCAATGATGTGCTCTAGGCGTCTCTCCAATCCATTTATACTTATGGATTTTACCTTTTTACAAAAGCAAGTGGTGTTAGTTTAATATCATGATTCTGTTCACGAATGTCTATCACTCTTGCTGGATTTCTCCTTAGAGGGTCTTACTTCTCTGTGGTTTTGGTGCATTAGAGGGATTTCTAGATCATCGTCTAGGTCCGACATGTCTTCTTCCTGGTCCACTTGTTGCACATGGGCTTCTCTGACCACGGTTCTCCTTGGTGGTACCTCCATACGGTCTATTCTGGCTCCAAACTCCTGGCGCATAATGGCCATTTGTTGCACATGTTTCTCAGCTCTTCCCTCATGGCATTCATTATTTGTAGCATANTCGAGCTTACTAGCTCGATACAAATGCTCGACACACCATCTTCAGCCTTCCTGTTGGTTTGTATCGAGCTTGGTAGCTCGATACAAATGCTCGATATTCATGCTCCGTCTTCTCGGTTGAACTGTATCAAGCTTAGTACCTCGATTCATCTGCTCGATAAGGATTACAATCGATGTAACGTTCTAACCAAGGGTCCGAATGACTTGATTCCAATGGCATTGGAAAACACACTGGATCCTCTACAAATTTGAAGAAGGCTTCAGGACTGAATCTAAGTCCAAGGCTTTCGTCCGGACCCATAGATTTCGCACCTTCAGTTGCACCGAGCAAGGAAAATGTGCTCTCCACGGGTCATCTCAACGGTATGAGTCTTGGGCGAGTTTTTCCAATGCTTTCAGCTCACTTCTTCTGATCCACACCATTCTCCATCCTCCACTAAGTCTCCTTAGCTCCAAAGATACCTGAAAAAGACTACAAACCATGCAAAACATGCAATGCCTAGTCTAAGACTCACTATCTCTAAAATGGATGCAAACTAGAACAAAAGTGACTAAATGAATGCACAAGTTAAATTACCTAAAATGAGTGTTAAAACATGTTAAATTATGAGTATGTAAACTCATCCAAACTTGCCTTTTGCTTGCTCTCAAGCAAACAAACATGACAAATCCAAGAGAGAGGTATGAAAGTGGGAGCTCAATATCCAAGAATGTCAACAAAAACAATCAACTCAATGTCCTAGTTCTTAATGCTAAGATGCATTTGAATTCATCCTGCTCAAAAAGAGTTAGCCGTGCTCATCTCAACAATCAAATGCACAAAGACCTCAATCTAGATAAGTCTCCCTATCAAACCAACTCTTTAACATTCATTAATTGCAAACCGTGAATCATGGCAATGCAAAGCAAGTGAATTCATTTGGCTAAGATACTAGGCTTTGAGATAAAAGTGATCTTAATTCATGCGGTTTTCATTTCAAATATGGGTTTCACTCAAAGAGGATTGAACTTTATGCATAATGCTAAAGGTAAAACACAAGTGATGCATACAAGACTAGACTCTCATCTACCCGTAATGCCATCAATGGTCTTAAACCCCTCTCATTCATTCTTTTCAAGCTCACTCAACCCTCTAAAGCTACCCTTTATCTCCTAAGGCTCTTTGTGCCTTGCTAAACCCATGAATTGCTTAAACCACTTCTACATTTAAGGTTCTAAGAGAAATCTTCTTCAACCTTTAACTCATAGGGAATGGTGTGATCTTCTAACAACTTAGCTCTTCTTTTATTTATAGGTAGTCTTTCTTTTCTATGGCCTTTTGGCTCTTTTTATTTTCTTTTTCTTTTCTTAAGACTACCTAGCATTTTTTATTTCAAACTTAGAGCTATACATTTAATCACACAAGACCCACCATTTCAAACTATGCTGCCCTTACTTTCCACAATGCCCTTTTCTCTTCCCATTCTTTCTACTCCTTTCCCACAACTCAACATGCAAAAAGGCAAGCATACAGTTTTTTTCTCAATGCACCAAGCAACACCAAGCACCCAAACCCCAAATAATAAGCCTACAACTAGCCCACAATGCGAGAGCTAGAATCTACATGAGAGCCTAAACTTGTAGTCTCAAATCTAACACTTCACACTTTCAATTAATCCCAGCTACTCATATCTTTGTAGTATTTGAGATATCGAATCCACAAGGAATTAGAGACCTAAACACTAAGAATACACAAAATTTTCTAAGCTAAGCAAAATAAAATAAGGGGAGTTTTAATCTAACAACCTAAATGAAATAAAACCAAACAAAGCTAACAACTTAAGAAATCAAAATAAGAAACTAAAGCAAGACAAGAAACTAAGCAAAACTACTAATAAAGATAAATAAAGACTAAAATCGAATCCAAGGATGAGGTTATGGACTTTGGGTGATCCTAGAGCTAATCTATGATGTTCAAACAATCACATAAATGCTAATCCTTAGGTTTAGAACTCTGAACAAGACTAATCCAATCTCACGGCACTAATCCCTTTGCTAATTACCTCATCAACCCAAAGTTCTAAATCATTTCTATCAAAACTAATCTAGCATTAAGAACTAAATATGAAAGGATATAAACATTCTAAACCATAAAAATCAAAGATCAACCCCAATCTCACCCTAATCTACCTAATCCCTAGATTCTAAAATTAAAAGACTACTCACTAAACATGGATAAACCAACAAATCTCATGAAAGAAATGTTAGTAAACATGATTAGATGATTAGTAGGGAAAGAAAGATTAGAAGAAACAAGAATCAAATTGCATTAAACTTAAAAGAAATCTCAAAATCTCCTCAAAACCCCAAAGGGGCGTTTTTTAGGTTTAAGCCGAAGAGAAGATGCATAAAAATTAGGTTTTTAAGTATTTATAGGGAAGGAGGTTAAACCGGGTCAACCAGGAACAAATCGGGTTTTGACCCGGATGAGCGGTCTTGCGGAAATCGCCGTATCTCCTTAAACGTTGCTCGTAATGACATGGAACTACCTCCAAATTAAATATGATTTAACTACCTACAACTTTTATGAAGAGCTCGGAGGCTGAATCAGAATGGAAAGCCTTCGTCTGGTCTGATCTTTACCCTGAGTGGATCTTTATCGAGTTAGGTAGCTCGATATGAAACTCGATATGTTGCTAAAGATTTTCTTCATTGGCTTTATCGAGCTTACTAGCTCGATACAAATGCTCGACACACCATTTTCAGCCTTCCTGTTGGTTTGTATCGAGCTTGGTAGCTCGATACAAATTCTCGATATGCATGCTCCGTCTTCTCGGTTGGAGCGTATCGAGTTTAGTAGCTCGATTCATCTGCTCGATATGGATTAAAATCGATGTAACTTTCAAACCAGGGGTCCGAATGACATGATTCCAATGGAATTAGAAATCTCACTTGATCCTCTACAACTTTAAAGAAGGCTTTGGAGACTGAATATAAGTACAATACCTTCGTCCGGACCCATACATTTCGCACCTCCAGTTGCACAGAGCAGGGAAAATGTGCTCTCCACGGGTCACCTCAACGGTATGAGTCTTGGACGAGTTTTTTCAATGTTTTCAGCTCAATTCTTCTGGTCCACACCAGTCTCCATCCTCCACTAAATCTCCTTAGCTCCAAAGATACCTGAAAAAGACTACAAACCATGCAAAACATGCAAAGCCTAGTCTAAGACTCACTAACTCTAAAATAGATGCAAACTAGAACAAAAGTGACTAAATGAATGCACAAGTGGATGCAAAACTACCTAAAATGAGCGCTAAAACATGCTAAATTATGAGTCTATCAGTGACCATACTCTTAAACTTGTCTCAACTTCGTATTTTTGCTATCCTTACGTCGAGATGTAGAGGGTTTTCGGTTGCGTTGTGCGATTTGTCATAAATCAAAGGGACACGCTTCAAAAGCTGGTCTTTACTTACCTTTGCCAATACCAACGCAACCTTGGACGGATATAAGAATGGATTTCTTCTTTGGATTGCAGCGCACTCAACAAGGCCATGATTCTAATTTTGTGGTCGTTGATCGTTTCTCAAAATTGTCTCACTTCATTCTGTGTAAAAAGACAACAAATGTGGTACATGTTGCTCTTTTGTTCTTTCGAGATATCTATAAACTTCATGGTCTTCCTTTATCGATTGTTTCAGATCGTGACTCTCGTTTCTTAAGCTATTTTTGAAGATCTTTGTGGTGACTTTTGCGTACCAGATCCTGATTCTCGCTTCTTAGGTGTTCTTTCGAGAGATCTATAAACATCATGGTCTTTCTTTATCGATTGTTTCAGATCGTGACTCTCGCTTTTTAATCCATTTTTGTCGATCTTTGTGGCAACTTTTGCTTATCAGATCGTGACTTTTACATACCAGATCATACCAGATTGTACTCTTCAACTTGTCTCAGCTTCGTATTTTTGGCCTTCCTTGCATAGATATGTTGAGGGTTTTGTGTTGCGTTGTGGGATTTGTCAGAAATCAAACGGACGCACTTCAAACGCTGGTCTTAGTAGCAGAATGAGTGGCATGATTATAAGCGAATTCAATGAATGGCAAATAATCTAACCAAGTTTTTAAATTTCTACCAAGTGTGACTCTAAGTAAAGTAGATAGTGTATGGTTTACCACCTCAGTTTGTTCATCCATTTGAGGATGACAAGTTGTAGAGAACATAAGCTTAGTGCCAAGCTTTCTCCACAAAGTTCTCCAAAAGTGGCTAAGGAACTTGGTGTATGGGTCAGAGACAATTGTCCTCAGTACTCCAAGTAGGCGCACTTAAGGCTTCTTCAGATTCTTCTAACTCTAGTGAGTTCATTAACTTTTCAAATTCCTCAAAGTACTCGTCTACACTTCTAGTTCTCTTAGATAACTTACGAAAACATTTTTGTAAGTCTCTATGATAATGATGATAATGATCATGGACATACCTTAGCCGTAGGAGAAACTTCATGTCACTCCATGTAGCTACTGGTCCAAAACGTGGCTTCTTCTATCAGCTACGTTTCTACCCCACCATGCGAGTGCATTTTCAGTGAGTTGTGCCACTGCTACAGCCACTTTCTTTCGCTCTACGTACTCATAGAATTCAATGATGTGCTCTAGGCGTCTCTCCAATCCATGTATACTTATGGATTTTACCTTTTTACAAAAGCAAGTGGTGTTAGTTTAATATCATGATTCTGTTCACGAATGTCTATCACTCTTGCTGGATTTCTCCTTAGAGGGTCTTACTTCTCTGTGGTTTTGGTGCATTAGAGGGATTTCTAGATCATCGTCTAGGTCCGACATGTCTTCTTCCTGGTCCACTTGTTGCACATGGGCTTCTCTGACCACGGCTCTCCTTGGTGGTACCTCCATACGGTCTATTCTGGCTCCAAACTCCTGGCGCATAATGGCCATTTGTTGCACATGTTTCTCAGCTCTTCCCTCATGGAATTCATTATTTGTAGCATATCATTTTGGGGAACTCCTTCTCCATCAGCCATGGCGCTCTCGATGTCTCTATCACCTTACAAGACTCAATAAACAATTCAAAGTACCACAGAAAATTAAAGAAAGCAAATTCACACAAAACATATTCAACTAGTTTACTTCAAACAATCAAGCGAAAGTAAAAATTGCTTATACAAACTATTTAGTCAAACAAATTTCAACAAACTTTTTATGGCTTTTTAATTTTATGAAACCGAAACAAAGCACATAAATAATTTTTTATGCTTTTAGGGTTAATGGATGCAAACAGAAGCAAATAAACTAACAACTTAAGCAATAAACGATTTTTATGGGATTTCGAGTTTAACGAAAGCAAAATAAATGAAACTTTCAAGCAACAACATATAGAATTCTTTTGGAATTTTCTTTTATGATCAAGCAGAAACTAACCATGATACTAAACCAAGCAGAAACAATTTTTATTACTTTTTCTTAATGAATCAAACAGAAAGAAAAGCAAACAGAAACAAAAACAGTGAATCAAAAAGGAAAGGGATAGGAAAACCAAAGGCGGAACCTTTGGCTTTGATGCAGAAGATGGTATGATGAGAAGCACAAGCTGGTTTTAACGCTCTCTCTTGTGATCAGTGGGTGGTCGATGGTACGACAAGACTTGAATCCACAATGCTTGAATCGCGAGATGGGATCTATCGAGCTGGCTATAATGCTCTCTCTCTCAAGATCAAAGGTTGGAACATGATGGTAGATCGAAGGGCACCACATATATGATGGAAGGGTCTCTGATACTGCACAAACACTTAGACTTAAGCGAATCCATACGCTCAGGACAAGAAAAGGTTTTCGAGACAAGGCGGCGGCCAAGCTTGATGAAATTTTGTTCTTTATTGATAATCAAGGCTAACCTAAACACAACTCTGCATGTGAGATTTATAAGAAGTCTTTTCTTCGTAGCTTTCTCTGGTGCTCGAACTGGGGTCCTTTGATGTGCTATGAACCACTGGGACAAGTAATCTTACATGCACAAGTTGTATATATGAATATACCTGGTTTTGGCACTCAATGGTCATAAATTAAGTTGACGTGGTCAAGCTTGGTCTTGGTCCGGTCCGTGCAAGTTTCTTGGAGATTTCTTCCACTTAAAGTCCATTTGAAGTCGAGAAGATAGAGGTCTTCAAGAGTTTCCCCATGATTAGCTCTTAAAACGTCGTCTTGCTCCATTTTCTCTCTCTCGGCCAAGTGACTTGTTTTGGCGATATCTTGAAGCTCCGGTATGTTCTCAGTGAGATTCTAGATGTTTTTTACTCCATTTCCTTTCAGGTAAATAGACTTACCTTTGTTTGTGCACGACTGATCTTCTTTGAGGCTTAACCTAGCAAAATCCATCATTATGTCTATTTTGGCTGAATTGGAGCTCTCGTTGAGGTTGTGTTGTTGGGGTGGGGTTTTAAACGTATCTCCCAGATTCCTAAATAGAATAGAAGCACAAAAAAGGTTAATGAATTTCCCCCTAAAAACCCTTGGGAATCAAACGAAAATAAGTTACTCACACATGATATATCGAAGCATGGACATTATATATGAATGAATACTTTGATTATTGGTGAGAAACTAAAAGAGTTCAAGAGAAATCTATTTCCCTTGAAGAACAAAGAAGGAAGAATAAAAATGAATCAAAGAGTTGCAAAATGATGAACAATGTAAGCATAGGGTTAGCTCGCGTCTTGACGGCTATGGGAATAAGTTGGGATTGACGGATTGCAAACGCGATTGGGAACATCAACTTGAAGTGGCAGAGCGAGCGTGGGCTCGTGGCGCTGCCAAAGTGTGACTTCACCGCGGCTTGGACTTCGGGTGGCGCGGGGAGGAGTTCCTTGTCCGCATGGTCGTGGCTTGGTGGCGCGGCGAGACCAAGTGTGATCAAACTATCATTTCTTCTTTTGTTCCTCTTGTGAGACTATATGATATGTCTTCAGTAGAAGCATCATAACTTGAGATCTAACCGTTAGTTTTTCTTTATTCCACTGGATATGAAAGCTAAAATTCTCCTCTATTTGATGCCCAAATTTGAGGAAGATCGCGTGGTAGGAAGGTCTTGATCCGGAGTTAAACTTATTGCAGTCCACAATAGTCGAAAATATCGTTTTGCTCCGTTTTGCATCATTTTTGCTAAGTTTACCTGAAATGAGTCTTGGACATACAAATGCTCAGAATCTAGTCTTTATGCATTAAAACCTTTGTAATGCTTGTAAAAGCATTCATTTATGATAGTAAAAGTGGGACAAACACTACAAGAAATCTGTCAATTAACGACTATCACAATAGTCGAAAATCAGTCGCTAATACCCGTATTACGACTCGTTTGTGACTAATTGATGTAGTCGCAAATCCTTCGTCCCAAAACTGGTTAGTCGTAAATCAGTCGCAAAATTGCGACTATTCAACGACACATGATTGTAGTCGTTAACTTAGTCGCTATGTAGTCGCTGCATATTTGCGACTAATTTAACGACCACTGTGTGACGCACGAGTATGTCGTAACATAGTCGGACTCTCAGTCGCTTAGTAGTCGCAGACGAGCGACTACTTTGCGACTAATGTTTGTTATAGTTTACAACTATTTTGCGGCTGATTTGTGACTTCCTTTACGACGACTTAGCGACTGATATAAGCGTCCGGAGATTAAAATGGTACATTTTTTGTGACTAAGTAGCGATTACTCTGCGACTCTTTTGTGACTATTTTGCGACTGATTAGCGACGTTTTTTATCATGAAAATGGGAATATGGTATTCGTTTCTCTAAACCTGAATTTGACTAAAAAAAATGCAATTCAAGCTTTTCACATCCAAATACATAAAAAACTTATAATTAACATATATTGTTTTACATCCAAAACATGATTTCCAATAGAATTCTTTTGTCTCTAAAATGGTAACTCCAACAATGGAGTTACAAAAAAACCCCAACTAATTTCTTAACTAAAAGAAAATGGCTTATGAATTAACCTAAGAGGGAGGTGTTGAGGATGGAGCTGATGGACGCGGTTGGGAAGCTAAGAAGTCCACAAAAGCCGGATCAGTGTGACCCATAAATTTCTCCACCAATGACAATTGTTGAATCTTGTTTTGTTGCTCAGCCACAACTCGGGAATTCTCTGCTTAACGGTCAGCAATCTGGGAATCACGCCGTGCATTATAGGCAACTTGTTCCTCTATCTGACGTTGAACTTCTTGTAGTTGTTGTTGCACTTCCGGAAAGGATGAAGAACAGGTTCCCGGGTGCTTCCGCTTGCCGTTGACAAGATTGTTTTCGAGGCTTCCAATTCCATAAGGACGTCCTTTTTCATCTCTGACAGTGCACTGCCAAAAGAAAGCATAATAGGCTATTTGATCAATATCAACAAGAAATCAAACTCAAATATCATATCGATAATTTATCTTTACCTGAAGAAATTGTTCGTTTTGTTCATCTATGGAGAGCTCCCGAGGTGTTTCACCTTCTGAGACCTCACACAACTTCAGAGTATATTCTTCACTGATATTCTTCGCCTTTAGATCGACAAACGTCCCATCTGGTTTTGTATGTGTTTTAATAAAAACCTCACCAATACTCACCGGTCTTTGCAACTCCTCTTCCTAAGATGAACACACTTTAAAATTGCAGAGATGAAAACAATATAAAATGTAAATATGTAATTCTAACTTACCATTTCCTGTTGGATTTGTCCATATGACTTCTGGCCTGATAAGTGAATGGGAGGACCAAGACCTTTACGGTCAGACTTACGAGCAGTAGATGTGGTACTGCTCCTTTCTTTTGCATCTTCTGTGGCCCAGTAGGTGGTCATCTCTGTCCAGAGACTATCATTAATCCAAGTAGGTCGGATTCCAGAAGTATGGGCACGGCTAACCATGTCTTTCATCCGTCGTTTACAAATACTCTCGAACTGTTGTTGCACTGTCCCTGAGAATAAGGGATCCCAGGTGTGCGTTTTCTACATTTGAAAGACATAAAAATCATGTTAGTGAAAAAAATACAAGCAAACATATATTGGTTAGAGGAAAGAAACCTTTACCGCAAACTCAATAAAGTATCTTTCTTGTCTCTCCCGAGGCACAACTGTCCAACTATAATAAGGACCATCAAATTTGTTTGTAAAGACTTTAGTAATCTTTCAGACTAGTGCTCTCTTGTCGGGACCAAACCTAGAAATACCGAAACAATCTGTCTTGAGAACTAAACAAATACACAGAAAGTGCGTAATACACAGAAATAAACAAACAATCAGTTTTTGGGAACTAAATAATCTGTTAAGCTAGAAATACAGAAACAATCTGTCAAGAGAACTAAACAAATACACAGAAAGTGCGTAATACACATAAATAAACAAACAATCAATTTTTGGGAACTAAACAAATCTTTTAAGCTGACATAGTCGAGCCACAATACCATCTAATCTCACACATCAAATAAGCAAATACAAGTGTGTTACAAGTAAACATAATTCAAGAGTACAATGTCACACATCAATTAAGCAAGTTCAAATGCCTTTAACAAGTACACAGAGCAAAATTCACATTTAAATCTCATACATCAATTAAGCATCATAATTCGTTGATAAAGAGAAACCATCATAACTCACATATAAGAATTCAAGGTATAGACTCATACCAAGTTGTTGTTGCCTTCCGTATGGGAGACAAAACAGTTGTATATTCTTCTCGACCTGGCGCCATAAGGAGAGAATTCAGAACTTGCAGGAGGTCTTTCGGGAGATTCTGCTCAACGAGATCTATTCCATCGTCTTCACAAAAGAAATTTTGAGATGCAGAAGAAGGATGACTCTGCGCTTGAAAGTTCTGAAATGGAGATGATGGAGACTGCTGAATGGAAGGCTCTTGAGGTGTAGGTTGCGAATAGGAGGTTCCATTTTGAAGCTGTTGCGATGCTAAGTTTTGGAAAAGCTGGAGTGGCGGTGGAAAGTCTCGGAAATGGGGTGTAGCTGAGTTTACGGGGAGCTGAGTTTGAGGCAACTGGGTTTTCGGAGGTTGGGATGACGGCGTGATGTTATACTGAGTTGGTAGGTGGTTGAGAGTTCTTGACGGCGTGGAGCCTCCTTGACGCTGAGATATGTTGGGAGTCAATTGATAGATTCCGTGGCAAAGCACCGAGCCAAACATCTACAGATTGTTCGGAGGATGACAGGCAGCATGTACCAGAGCAGATCATGGACGGTGATATGGGTCAAATTTACCCTAAGCAACTCTCTCAAATTAAGAGATCAGTTGTAGTACTTAGGGATCGAATCCACAGAGAAGGGATAGTCACACAGCAATTTTCTAATTTCGAATTAAGCTAAGAAATAATATGGAATTAAAAGACATAAAGCAATTAAACGATTTGGATTCAGGAGACGAAACGCTAGGTTCAGGGAAATTCTCAGGTGATCTAAATTGCAGGTCTAGACAGAATGTTAGGAATTATTAAGATCTGTTCTCGAACTCGAATCACTAATGTAAAATCAACCAACTCTCGCTGCGAAGATTATCTATGTCTAAACCCTAGAATTCCAAATCTCTTTGCAAATTCTAACAATTCAAACAAGCATTAAAGTTCAGGTTCAATTGTTCACAAAACCCTAAACCAAATCTCTTTGCGAATAGGTATTTTGCTCATCTAACATTAGTTCAGGCAATCAATAATACTCTCGCATCTATTAATTAACCTAAGATCAGATTCTAGGTCGCGAAGCTAGAATAAGCATTAAACACAAATCCAGATGAAGAACTCTAATGATTTTATCCTAACAATTTAATTCGACCTAACAATTCATTAATCACCTTTGAAAAACCCTAAACCTAACAAGCAAACTACTCAGACATGATCAATGAAACAGAAATCATAACTTGAATAGAAAGCATAAAAGAAATCAATAGAATAAATAAAGGGAGTTCCAAATTTGCTCTAAGGAGACAAATTCTTCTCTCCAAAAACCTAAACTTCTATGATTCTTAAAGTATGAGATTCTGCCTAAACAATGGCTGAAAAACTATATTTATAGGCCTAGGTACGAGTCTTCAATTCCTTTTAAGATTAGGAAAAGTCTTGGAGATTTCCTTTTCTTCAAAAACTGGAAACTTCTCGATTCTGGAAATTGGAAAACCTGGTGTCGATCGACACTACATGGTGTCGATCGACACCTTGCGTGTAATTCCAGTCTTGACTTCATCACTTCGTGACTTCATTCCATTAAGCTCCAAAATGCATCCAAATCTCCAATTTATCTTCAATTGTACCTGAACCTGCAAAGACTCTATATAGACTCGAAAATAGCCAAAAGACTCTATAAAAACACTTATATCATGGTCTAAAAATGGGTAAAAACCATGATATATCAACGGTACAAGTGAGGTTCATCGAGGGGAAACCTGCATTGGCCGCGAATGTGTAGTCCGACACAGCCGTGTTCCGCTTTGACCCAACGCTTTCCGGGAATAATCTACGAAGGGAACTCCGTCCTGATGACCGAGTCTCTCAACCAACTCGTGTCCACTCTAGAAATCAGATTGTCCAAGCCAAGCATCCGATCACCGAGCCGAGTTCATACGATAAGTATTTTCCCGACCCGTTCGACTTTTCTTCCGGTCAAAAGCTTTATACTCAAGCTAAAGGATTGAAGGAAGAGATCGAATGTGTGATAACTCGGTTTGACCAAGCTGACTGCATTATGGCCGAGCATTCTTATGTTTGTTCCATTCGGTACGAGGCAGACTTCTGAAATGTGCAGCAGACTTTTGAAAGGTGCAGCCGAAGGGACAAACTAAGCAATCCGCGTGGAATCCCAGGGTCTTTGACGAAGGGATAAATTATAGTCTTTTGTTTTCATTTTCTATGTTTAGAAAATGCACAAAACTTTATTTCTCTTTTGTTTCTTCTTTGTTGAGAATTCTATAAGTATTGTAAAACTCATTCTAATAAAAGAATCGAACTTTTTATCTTCTTCTTTTGAGAGAAATATCTTTGTTCATCTTGAAAATTTCGTTGAGTTTGGCAAGAGTTACTTCCAAACGCAGCAAACCTCCTAAGATCCGTGGTTAAGGGTTACTTCCTCGGTTCCGTGGAGTGGAGAATACCAAGAGACTTCTGCATATCTTGACGGTCTCATTCGATCCACCATCTATCCAATCTATCC
This sequence comes from Alliaria petiolata, assembly GCA_020283515.1. NCBI lineage: Eukaryota > Viridiplantae > Streptophyta > Magnoliopsida > Brassicales > Brassicaceae > Alliaria > Alliaria petiolata. The sequence continues at coordinate 8,049,579 of JAHZTW010000003.1, read as the reverse complement.
GTTCTATCTGATCTATCCAACGCGCCAACAAAGAGCATAATCCCTCCAAGGGTTCCATTACGTGGTATCAGAGCCACTCTTTGTTGGTAAAGCTGTTCATCTTCTTTTCTTTTCAATCAAAAAAAAATATCTATATAATATGATCTCTTCTCCCTTTTTCCATTGAAAATTCGGGCCATCCTCTACCCTCTTTTACATTTAAAAAAAAAAAAATCCAGTTTGTGAGGGTTATGGAAGAGAAATCCTGCTCGCTGAGGAGAAATCCAGTCAAGAGGTGGCTAAATGGATTTCCCTTCGAAATTTCTGTATTTTCTTTCTCCTTTGTTGCGTGGGAGTATTTGCCGGATTTGGCTTGAATTGTTTGATAAGAACATCGAGAGAATAACTCAGTATGAGCAACATAAAATCAGTGAGCAAAACACGTGTGTGGGTGAGGCAATAAACACTTGAGAGAAAGAGAGTTTTCCTAATCGTTTGTTAAGTAATTTTCAGGAAAAACAATGGGTGATAGTGGAGAAGAAGGAAATAACAATCCTGGATCCAGATTATCTGGTNAATCGTTTGTTAAGTAATTTTCAGGAAAAACAATGGGTGATAGTGGAGAAGAAGGAAATAACAATCCTGGATCCGGATTATCTGGTTTACAAATGAAAGCACTAACCGAACATTTGATGAGTTCTATGAACGTAAATTTTGAAGAGGTTCATGTTAGGCTTGACAAAATCCAGGAGGATCAACAAGGCCAAGTGCGGCCAGCCCAAAGAAAGAACAAGGAAAGGAGACATAGTCGTTCCTTTGACGGTCATGAAGAGGAAGAATCCGATGACAACCGTTCTACCTTCCGGGCAAGGAGAGGCCATAGAAACCGAGATGAAGAGAACCCGTTTTCTAGAAGGATAGATGACAGACTTGGTGGCCTCAAGCTCAAAATTCCATCCTTTGCAGGTAAGAATGAACCTGATACGTATTTGGAATGGGAAAGAAAAACTGAGTTAGTTTTTGATTGTCAAAATTTCTCAGAACTTAAGAAAGTTAGAGTTGCTGCCTCCGAATTTAATGGCTATGCCATTAGTTGGTATGATCAAGTTGTTTCTCTTAGGAGAAGAAAAGGTGAAAGACCAATAACTACTTGGCAAGAACTAACCGAACTAATGAGAAAGCGTTTTGTTCAAAGTCATTATAACAGGGATCTTCATCAAAGGCTGAGACGTTTGAGTCAAGGCACAAAGAACGTGGAAGATTATTTCCAGGAAATGGAGATGCTTATGCTTAAGGCGGACGTAGAGGAAGACATGGATGCAACCTTGTCTCGCTTTCTTGCTGGTTTGAACCGGGAAATTCAGGACCGGCTGGAGCTTCAAGAGTTTGAAAGTGTAGAAGACATGCTCAACAAAGCCATCTTGATAGAACAACAAGTCAAGAGAAGGGGTTTTTCAAAACCAGCTTATGCTCCAAAACCCGCTTATCCACCTAAGCGTAGTCTTCAGGATAAAGGTAAATCTTTTACTTCTGAGTTCAAAACTAACCAACCTTCTCGTTTTGACAAAGGCAAAACCGTGGAATCCACGAGTAGAGCCAGAGATATTTGGTGCTTCAAGTGCCAAGGATTAGGACATTATGCAAACAAATGCCGTAACAAAAAGGTGATGATTCTACTTGAGAATGGAGAGATAGAATCCGAAGCTGAAAACGATGAAGAGGAGGATACTAGACCCATCTATGATGAAGAAGAGCCTTATGATTATCCGGCTCAAGGAAATCTTCTAGTGACCATGAGATCAGTAAGTGTGCAACCCAAAACCAATGATACCGAACAAAGGGAGAACCTTTTCCATTCTCGTTGTTTCATAAATGATAAAGTCTGTTCTTTGATCATTGATGGTGGGAGTTGCACTAATGTTGCTAGTGATGTGCTTGTCAGAAAACTTGGATTAGAAACCAGACCACATCCGAGACCATTCAAGCTTGAATGGCTGAATGAAGACGGTGTTCAGCACGTCAAGGAACAAGTCACAGTCCCAATCACCATTGGCCGATACCAAGATGAAATCATATGCAACGTTTTGCCTATGGATGCCAGCCATATACTCTCAGGACGGCCTTGGCAGTTCGACAAAAAGGTTGTGCATGATGGCTACACCAATCGACATATGTTCGATCATCAAGGCAAGAAGATCACTCTCATTCCTTTGTCTCCATCCGAAGTTCACCAGGATCAGCTGCAACTTAGAAAGAGCTGTGAACTTGAGAAACAACAGGAAGCAGCTAACTCACCGGTCAAAAGGACCAACTTCTACATTAAACCAAGTCAGGTAAAGAAAACTTTGTTTTCCAAACCTTCTCTCATTTTACTTGTGTTTAAAGAATCACTAATGGCCACTCACCGGAGCTGCCGAGTGAACTTAAGCCATTAATGAGCAGATTTCAGGATGTGTTCCCAGAAGAAACTCCGAGTGGATTGCCACCTATCCGTGGGATAGAACACCAAATCAATCTAGTACCCGGAGCTTCTCTTCCAAACCGTTCCGCTTACCGTACCAACCCTGTCGAAACCAAGGAGTTGCAAAGACAAGTGGATGAGTTGATGGGAAAAGGCTATATCAGAAAAAGCCTCAGCCCTTGTGCCGTTCCCGTACTGCTCGTGCCTAAGAAGGACGGATCTTGGCGGATGTACGTGGACTGCCCAGCCAACAACAACATCACGGTTAAGTATCGCCATCCCATCCCTCGTTTAGATGATATGTTGAATGAATTGCACGGTTCTAGGGTCTTTTCTAAGATAGATCTTAGGAGTGGATATCATCAGATAAGGATGAAGGAAGGGGATGAATGGAAAACGGCTTTTAAAACTAAGCATGTACTTTATGAATGGCTCTTGATGCCATTTGGTTTGACTAATGCTCCTAGTACCTTTATACGATTGATGAATCATGTTCTTAGGGCTTACATAGGGGATTTTGTTGTCGTATACTTTGATGACATTTTAATCTATAGTAAGAGCATGAATGAACATATTTGGCATTTGGAAAAAGTCTTAGAAGTGCTTAGGAAAGAGTGCTTATATGCTAATGAAAAAAAATGCATCTTTGGAGCAGATCACCTGGTTTTCTTGGGTTTTGTTGTAGGTGATGATGGTATCCGAGTGGATGAGGAAAGGGTTAAGGCAATCAAGGAATGGCCTAGTCCGAAGACCGTAAGTGAAGTCAGAAGCTTCCATGGATTGGCTGGCTTCTACAGGCGCTTTGTCCAGAACTTCAGTACCATTGCAGCCCCTCTCACAGAAGTGATCAAGAAAAACGTGGGGTTTAAATGGGAGCATGCCCAAGAAGATGCTTTCCAAGCCATGAAAGGGAAGTTAACTCAAGCTCCATTACTTGTTCTCCCAGATTTTACGAGAACTTTTGAAATTGAATGTGATGCCTCAGGCGTGGGTATTGGTGCTGTATTCATGCAGGAAGGAAAACCCATTGCGTATTTTAGCGAGAAGCTGGGTGGTGCAACTGTTAACTACCCCACCTATGACAAGGAATTGTATGCTTTGGTGAGGGCTCTTCAGACGTGGCAACATTACCTGTGGCCAAAAGAGTTCGTCATACATACGGATCACCAATCCCTAAGGCATCTCAAGGGACAACAAAAGCTTAACAAGAGACACACTAGGTGGGTTGAGTTCATTGAAACCTTTCCATACGTCATTAAGTACAAACAAGGTAAAGAGAACATAGTTGCTGATGCTCTCTCTCGAAGGTATGTACTTCTTTCTTCTCTTGGAACCAAGCTGGGTTCGAATTTATAAAAGACTTGTATGAGGCCGATTCAGATATCAGGGAACCTTATTTGGCATGTTCTAGAAAGGCACATGGCAAGTACTTTTTTCTGAAGGTTTCTTATTCTTTGATAATCGATTATGTGTGCCTCACTGTTCTTTGAGAGAGTTGTTCATCAGGGAAGCTCATGGAGGAGGATTAATGGGTCACTTTGGTGTGAAAAAAAATTTCAAAGTGCTCGAGGAACACTTTTATCGGCCAGGTCTGAAGAAGGACGTTGAAAGGATATGTAGCAGATGTGTGACATGCAAGGAGGCTAAGTCCAAGAACACGTCCCAAGGTTTGTATTTTCCTTTACCGATTCCATATCATCCGTGGACTGATCTTTCGATGGACTTTGTTTTGGGATTGTCTAAGTCTAGGACATGTAGAGATTTCATCTTTGTGGTTGTAGATAGGTTTTCTAAAATGGCTCATTTCATTCCATGTTTGAAAACCAATGATGCATCTTATAGCTGAACTGTTCTTTAAAGAAATCGTTAGACTTCATGGTATGCCTAAGACTATAGTTTCTGATCGTGATGCTAAGTTCTTAAGTTATTTCTGGAAAACTTTGTGGACTAAGCTAGGCACTAAATTGTTGTTCTCTACTACTTGTCATCCTCAGACTGATGGTCAAACGGAAGTAGTTAATAGGACGCTCTCTGCCTTGCTTAGAACATTGGTTAAAAAGAACCTTAGAACATGGGAAGAGACCTACCGCATGTAGAGTTTGCTTATAACCATTCTGTGCATTCGGCTGCAAAGCATTCACCTTTTGAAATTGTTTATGGCTTTAATCTATTGTCTCCTCTTGATCTAATCCCTTTGCGTTTGAGTGAAAGAATCAGTTTAGATGGCAAAAAGAAAGCCAAACTTGTCAAACAGATTCATGAGAAGGTCTGAGCCAACATTGAAGCCAAAACAAAACAATACGAGAAGTACGCTAACAAAGGAAGGCGTAAGGTGGTGTTTCAACCAGGAGACCTCGTGTGAATTCACCTTAGGAAGGAACCGTTTCCTAAGGAACGGAAGTCCAAGCTTATGCCAAGAAAAGATGGACCATTTACGGTGGTCAAGAAAATTCATGACAATGCTTACCAGCTGGATCTTATCAGCTCTTCGGATCTTGCATCATCAAAGAAGTTGCATAAGAATGCATTCTTTGTGTCTTCCCAGGTGGTCAAAGATCCTGGTGGTAATTGCTTCAGCCAGTACGCTGCATCTCCTTCAAGAGAGTATGGAAAGAGCTTGCAGAATAGGTAGTCTTCAGACACTCCATTAGCCTTAATGCAGGATGCCTTCGAACTTCTCGATGTGGTCTATGGGGTGCTCATTAGGGAGACCATAGAAAGGATGCTGAGCTATGAGTGAGAAGTAAGCAGGCTTCAGCTCAAAGTCATTCCTTTGAAAGGGGGGTGGTCGAATCGCAGCTCTGTTCGCGTAGAACTGGTCTGGTCTGTTGTATTCGCCTAGCGTTCTCCCACGTCCTACATTCGCAGGTACGACTTGTACTACTTGCTCGATGATGACAGCTCCGTTCTCATCATGTCTCTATCCTTTGGCGTTCCTTCTGTTGCCTTCTCCGTCGACCAGGTTACCTTCTGTGTCGCGTATAAAAACCATAGGCTCCGCCATCTCGTTCTGCGCCGCGTATCAAAACCATAGGTTCCGCCATCTCGTTCTGCGCAGGGTGTCGATCGATTCTCGTAAGGGTGTCGATCGACATTCGTGCAGATTTGCGATTCGTACGTTCAAGACGACCGAGCTCCTAGTTGAGTACAATTAGCTTATTCTCGTTGTTGCTTCTGGTACTGCGATTGGGCATGCACCTGAAACCAAAAAAAATAAGAAACTAAATCAGTAACCAAAAATAAAAACAAAACCTAGTCAAAATCCTAATACTAGATTCCGTAGGCAGCTATTACTTCCCCGGCAACGGCGCCAAAAACTTGATAGGGTCAAAGTTTTACCCAAATAAAACAATACTGCAAGTGCACAGCAAATGCAATTGAAGTATAAGGGATTATCGAATCCCAAAGGAAGTAGATGCTATACTATGGTTTCTAAGTTCAGATTATGCTAGATCAATCAAATAAACTAAATTAAACTACTATGTAACCAGAAACGGAATCAAAAGTGGATTAAAGTTCAGGAGACTAAGGCGCTAGGCAAGGGTAATTCTCAGGTGAATCCAAATTTCAGGTCTATACAGAATGTTAGGAAATATGAAGAACTGTTCTTGAACTCGAAACTCAACAATAAAATCAACCAACTCTCGCTGCAAGTTTATCTATGTCTAATCCCTAGAATCCCAAATCTCTTTGCAAATTCTAACAATTCAGACAAGCAATAAAGTTCAGGTACGATTGTTCACAAAATCCCTAACCAAATATCTTTGTGAATACGTATTTTGCTCATCTAACATTAGTTCAGGCAATCAATCATACTCTCGAATCTATTAATCAACCTAAGATCATATTTTAGGTCATTAAGCTAAAATCAGCATTAAACACAAATCCAGAGGAAGAACTCTAATGATTTTTCCCTAACAAATTTATTCAACCTAGCAATTCATCAACCACCTTTGAAAACCCTAAATCTAACAAGCAAACTACTCGGACGTTATTAATGAAACACAAATCATAACTTGAATAGAAAGCATAAAAGAAATCAATAGAAACAAAGGAGTTCCAAATCTGCTCTGAAGGAGTCAAATTCTTCTCTCCAAAAACTCTCTAAAAATCTCTCTCTAAAATAACGTGTCTGTATGCCTAAACAATGGCTCTGCAATCCTATTTATAGGCTCAGGTTCGAATCTTCAATTCTTTGGAAGATTAGGAAAAGTCTTGCAACTTTCCTTTTCTGCAAAATTCTGGAAACTTCACGTCTTTGGAATAGGAAAACCTGGTGTCGATCGACACTAGATCTTCAATCCGACTTCAACACTTCGTGACTTCATTCCATTATGCTCCAAAATGTATCCAAATCTCTAATTCAGCTCCAATTGTACCTGAACCTGCAAAGACTCTAATAGGACTCTAAAAAGACCAAAAAACTCTATAAATAAGACTTATATCATGGTCAAAACCGGTAAAAACCATGATATATCAACTCCCCCAGACTTAGCTTTTGTTTGCCCTCAAGCAAAATAGAAACCAAGTACAGAGTCGAGGTTTGAAAACAGAAACATTCAGCTAACCTTAGGAACGACACATTGAACCAAAACCCTTGAATCCATATACCATAGAACCAACCTCAGATAGTATTTTAATGTACTTACCACAAGCTTAGCAATCTCCCAGTTCAAGTCCAGATCCCTTCCTTCTCAAAATTTTGAACACAAACAAACGATATTGACCAAAGAACTTTACAAATTCTTTCTCTTCCTTAGCGCCTGAACAAGACGTTCTTGGTACAGCTCTCCTATTTTCTCTTCCCTTAGTCAACTGCTGCCCATTTTCAGGGTGTTCTATGATCTTTTCATTGACTTTTTCTTATTCTTTTGAAGCCTTGGAAAAGTGATGCTCTTTACTTGTGTTCCTTGTGAGGAGGTTCATGAGCTCTCACTAATATTGTTCATTGTGAGGAGACAGGTTCATGAGGATCTTTGCACTATTCCTTGACTTAGACTTTTTATTTCTTTTCTTTTCTCAAGGGAAGATCAAGGAGAGACTGTAGTTTTCTTATCTTGTCAGTGCTGAAAGAGGAATCAAGTCCAATCACTGTTCATGTCGAGCTTCTGTGTCGACCACGGTCCACATATGTCCGTCCGGCAAATTTTATTTTACTTTTTTTTTTTTTGAAACTCAAATCAAAACCAAAAGTTAGTGAAAACTAAAACGAAAAAAAAAAAATCCTACCTAAAAGTGGGTTGCCTCCCACTCAGCGCTTGTTTTCAGTCATTAGCTTGACTGTGTCGGGGTTCAGACGTCTGGTGGATCAGGGGGTGGCATTGAATGCCTCCCAGAAGAATGTCTCCTCATCCATGGTGGTGTTTAGGCGTTAGGTGCATGAGATCGTCCAAGGAAGTGAGGAACAATAGCACGGTGGGACTTGAGTTCGGGTGAGACACTTCTTTTCCGTGCAGAATCATTGAAAGAAACACCAAGCCTTCTACAAGAATCTCGTTGCTTGCATAAGTGTGAAGCACCTTTTGAACCTTTTAAATTTTTATTGAGATGATCAGGAGGTTTGGAATTGATTCCAGGGAGTGCATACCTTTGCTTTCTAGGAGGTTTCTGGACTAGAGGATGTGGAGTCATGTGTTTGACAGCATATGATGGATTTGCAGCATTGGAAACGATTTGTGGATTGATCTGCGAAGGATGTCGATCGACACCACACCTGCAGTCCGAATTTCTGCACTTTTCCTGTAGTTTAGCTCTGCAATCCTTGCCTCCATCACAAAAACGTCTTCCTCCATCAACTTGTCATTGATTAGACCCTCTTCTTTTCCCATAGTTCTGAATAGATGATCAGAAACTATGTTCCCACTCCAATCTTCTAGCTTCTCAACTTTCTCGGAATTTACATCCAATGCCTCTTGAACAACTAGTTTGTTAACTTGCTCTTTAGTATCCAGCTCTTCTCCAGCGATCACAGCAATGCAAGAGATGTGTTTGGATGTTCCAGTAGTAGGAATAGCTTTTTAGAAGACTCCTCTGTCAACATTAGAGAAAGATATTCTCTTATTCGGCATGTCTACAACTGCTCCCACTGTGGCCATGAATGGTCTTCCAAGGATGAATGGCATGACAAAATTCTTGCTTACTTCCACCACCTAAAAATCAGTAGGTACTAGACAATTCCCTACTTTGACAAGCAAGTCTTGAATTGTACCATATGAGATTTTTATGGAAGAGTTGGCGAACATGAGAGTCATGTTTGTAGGTTGAATATCACCAATGCCCAAACTTTCTGCAATGTCCCTTGACATGAGGTTCACACTAGCACCAGAATCGCAGAGAGATTGTTCAAACTCAACTCCTCCAATGGAGCATAAAACAACAAACATCCCAAGATCTTCAACCTTGAGCAGCTGCTTCATTGGCGGTGGTGTACCCCTTGCTTTGTTGAAGAGTTCTTCAATTTCTTCAAGACTCTCTGCAATTCTTGAAAAAAACACCCAAAGGATAATCCTCCCAGGCTTCAGCAAATGAGATCGCATTGGAGATCCTTCTCACCTTCTTGTTGAAACCAGCCAGCTCTTTTGCACTAATGGGCGGCCTTAGGTGTTTGGGTATAGGAGGATAAGGAATCTTAGGCCCTTTCTTCTGCAACTTTTGAAGCTTTAGGTCGATCTGGTGAAGTCTGGGAAGGGTGTCAATCGACACATTGTTGGTGTTAATCGACACCAACATCTGGCGTCGATTTTTTGTGTCGACCATGCGTGATTTCGGTCCGTCAGAGCTCGAAAAATCGTGTTTTATTACTGGTGTCGATCGACACTCAGAAGTGGTGTCGATCGACGCTAACTCTGCAACTGCAGAATAATGTTCTTTATCTAGCTCTTCGATCTCTTCAAAGCTCAGACTCCTTTTCAGCTCTGGTTGAAAGCTTCTTTCACTTTGGATCGTGATGGCATTCACATGATGCCTCGGATTCACATCTGTCTTTCCAGGAAGGAATCCCTCTTGTCTCTTCAAAGCTTCAACAGTTTGAGCAACTTAGGTGTTCAATTTCTTCATATGAGAGTTAAAGCAATCGATCTTCCCATTCAAGTCTTGGTACGGTGAATCTATCTTCCCATTGAAATCCACTGTCATCTTCTGCTGTCCTTCTAGAAGTTGCTCTAGCATAGATTCCACTTTATTGTCGTGTGCGGAATGGCTTCTGGTAAGAAGAACCATAGCCTTGCTGATTGCTGAATCTCTGTCCTTGAAAACCAGCTCCACTGATGTAGTTAACTTCTTCTTCTTCACCTTCATCATTAGGCTCGAATGTCTCTACCTCATTAGCAAAGTGAACTTGCTTCTTGCCCACCAAGATGTCTAGCTTCCTGTTTACCTCAGCTATTTGGCTTCCACCATTTGTACCAGAATGTTGTTTCCTTTCAAAGTCTGCATTCTTGGTGCTATTGCAAGAGGCCAAATTCTCTATAAGCACCATCGCGTCATCTGGATATCTGGTGTTGAAGTTGCCAGTGCTTGCAGCATATAAAGCCATCTAGTACCTCCAATCGATCCCTCGGTAGAAGATTCGGAGAAGTTGCGGCTCGCTGAAACCGTGATGTGGGCAGCCCCTTTGGTAAGCTTTGAATCTTACCTAAGAAGCCTTGAATGCTTCAGTAGGTCCTTGGGAGAATGCAGTGATCTTTGTCCTCAGCTCTTCGGATCTTGCATCATCAAAGAAGTTGCATAAAAATGCATTCTTTGTGTCTTCACATGTGGTCAAAGATCCTGCTGGTAATTGCTTCAGCCAGTACGCTGCATCTCCTCCAAGAGAGCATGGAAAGAGCTTGCAGAATAGGTAGTCTTCAGACACTCCATTAGCCTTAATGTTGGATGCCAACTCTTCGAACTTCTCGATGTGGTCCATTGGGTGCTCATTAGGGAGACCATGGAAAGGATGCTGAGCTACGAGTGAGACGTAAGGAGGCTTCAGCTCAAAGTCATTCCTTTGAAAGGGGGGTGGGCGAATCGCAGCTCTGTTCGCGTAGAACTGGTATGGTCTGTTGTATTCGCCTAGCGTTCTCCCACGTCCTCCATTCGCAGGTGCGACTTGTACTGCTTGCTCGATGATGACAGCTCCGTTCTCATCAAGTCTCTGTCCTCTGGCGTTCCTTCTGTTGCCTTCTTCGTCGACTAGGTTACCTTCTGTGTCGTTTATCAAAACCATAGGTTTCGCCATCTCGTTCTTCTCAGGGTGTCGATCGATGCTCGTAAGGGTGTCGATCGACACTCGTGCAGATTTGCGATTCGTACGTTCGAGACGACCGAGCTCCTGGTTGAGTTCAATTAGCTTCTTCTGTTTGTTGCTTCTGGTACTGCGATTGGGCATGCACCTGAAACCAAAAGAAAAATAAGAAACTAAATCAGTAACCAAAAATAAAAACAAAACCTAGTCAAAATCCTAATACTAGATTCCGTAGGAAGCTATTACTTCCCCGGCAACGGCGCCAAAAACTTGATACGGTCAAAGTTTTACCCAAATAAAACAATACTGCAAGTGCACAGCAAATGCAATTGAAGTATAAGGGGTTATCGAATCCCAAAGGAAGTAGATGCTACACTATGGTTTCTAAGTTCAGATTATGCTAGATAATTCAAATCTCGCTGCGAAGATTATCTATGTCTAAACCCTAGAATCCCAAATCTCTTTGCGAATTCTAACAATTAAGACAAGCATTAAAGTTCAGGTTCGATTATTCATAAAATGCCTAAACCAAATCTCTTTGAGAATATGTATTTTGCTCATCTAACATTAGTTCATGCAATCAATAATACTCTCGCATCTATTAATCAACCTAAGATCAGATTTTTGGTCATGAAGCTAAAATCAGCATTAAGCACTAATCCAGATGAAGAACTCTAATGATTTTTCTCTAACAAATTTATTCAACCTAGCAATTCATCAATCACCTTTGAAAAACCCTAAACCTAACAAACAAACTACTCGGATGTGATTAATGAAAGACAAATCATAACTTGAATAGAAAGCATAACAGAAATCAATAGAAACAAAAGAGTTCCAAATCTGCTCTGAAGGAGTCAAATTCTTCTCTCCAAAAACTTTCTAAAAATCTCTCTCTAAAATAATGTGTCTGTATGCCTAAACAATGGCTCTGCAATCCTATTTATAGGCTCAGGTTCGAATCTTCAATTCCTTGGAAGATTAGGAAAAGTCTTGCAACTTTCCGTTTCTGCAAAATTCTGGAAACTTCACGTCTTTGGAATAGGAAAACCTGGTATCTTCAATCTGACTTCAACACTTCGTGACTTCATTCCATTATGCTCCAAAATGTATCCAAATCTCTAATTCAACTCCAATTGTACCTGAACCTGCAAAGACTTTAATAGGACTCTAAAAAGATCAAAAGACTCTATAAATAAGACTTATATCATGGTCAAAAATGGGTAAAAACCATGATATATCACCGAGCATTCTTATGTTTGTTCCATTCGGTACGAGGCAGACTTCTGAACTGTGCAGCAGACTTTTGAAATGTGCAGCAAACTTCTGAAAGGTGCAGCCGAAGGGACAAACTAAGCAATCCGTGTGGAATTTAAGGGTATATGACCAAGGAATAAATTCTAGTCTTTTGTTTTCATTTTCTATGTTTAGAAAATCCACAAAAAATTATTTCTCTTTTCTTACTTCTTTGTTGAGAATTCTATAAGTATTGTAAGACTCATTCTAATAAAAGAATCGAACTTTTTATCTTCTTCTTTTGAGAGAAATCTCTTTGTTCATCTTGAACATTTCGTTGAGCTTGGCAAGGATTACTTCCAAACGCAGCAAACCTCCTAAGATTCGTGGTTAAGGGTTACTTCCTCGGTTCCGTGGAGTGGAAAATACCAAGAGACTTCTACATCTTTTGATGGTCTCATTCGATCCACCATCTATCCAATCTATCCGAGCTATCCAACGCGCCAATAAAGAGCATAATCCATCCAAGGGTTCCATTATCAATCGTCGTTGAAAGCCTCCTTTACCTCGTCCTCTGTTCACAATCGATTTCAGAATTGTGGGTTTCAAAATTGGGGGTTCGGGGTTTTTGGAGACAGAGAGATTAGGGGATTTGTGGTTGAGGTTGATGGCAATTTGGGAGAAGAAGAGATATGCGATTTGGGAGAGATTTGAGTGAAGAACAGGATACGCGAATTGGGAGATATTTAGGAGAAGAAGAGGATACGCGAATCATAGATAGAGGGATTTGTGTTTGAGGATGATATGCGATTTGGAACAGCTTTGGGAGAAGAAGATGATGGCGATTTGGGAGAAGAAGAGATACAGAAGGAATTAGGGTTCCGAAGAGGAGATAAGAAGAGAGAGAGAGACGCGAAGAGGAGATAAGATAAGAAGATGAGACGATTTGGGAATTGTTATTTGGTTTTAGTTTTTATTTTTGGTTTTAATTTTGATTTTGGGTTTGATTTTGGTTTTTATTATGATTTTCATTTCAATTTTCGATGCAACATGTTTTAGAGTCTGTTTTCCAGTTTTAAATTTATAACCCTATTGCTTGCAAGTGTACAGATGTGCGTTGTAGTATTTAGGGTGTCGAACCACAGAGACTATGATTCTTCAAACGAATCCACTAAAATAGAAAATCAAATGAGAACAATCAAATTAAAAGTTGGTTTTGGAGAGGTGATGGTTTAGTAACTGAACGGAAATCAAAAGCGGATTGTAAAACTATAAAACGGGACGCTGGGTTTTAGGGATCTCTCGGGGGTTTCCACGGAATGATTCTACGGTTAAAACACTTGACCTAGGCGAATCAATTCTACCGGTTCTTAAGCTCAAACACGGAAGTGGTCAGATCTCCCTTTCGAAAAACCAAACGCCTAAACCTAAACTGCTCGTTCGCTCTCCTTTCGGTAGCGACTTCGCAGCAAGATCAGCTATAAGATTAGGTTCGATAAAGCTTACAACACACCGCCGATATGCATAAGCATCCTTCGGTGCCTGCTCGTTTAAAACTATATCCGACCAAGAGATTCAGCGCTCGTGCGGTTCTAATGATCTTACAATCGATCCTAAGTGGCCAGTCAAGGATTACGCAATAAGAAAGAATCCAAACGAAGAACAGTGAAAAGTATTCTACCTACGATCTAACAACCTATCGAATCAAACCACGAAACCCCCTGTGAAACCCAACTGAAGGACTACTCAGACATAGATTTGAAGTTCATTATCATTGCAATAGATAAAAGAAATAACAAAAGGTCTGAAAGGAAAAGAAAGGAAATGATAACGATGCAAAGGAAGTGCAGAAAAGAGATGAAAGAGAGTATCGAATAGGGCGACGAGATTGGGGAGTGGAGAAGACGGCTTTCGCTCCTCTTCTCTTCCTCCTTAGCGGCGGCGCTCTTCTATGTTAGGGTCTTGGTGGCTTACTTCGAACTCTCTCAAAAATAAGAGTAGCCTCGTGTATTTATAGGTCCTTAGGTCTTCTTAGGCGTCATTTAGGGTTCCACAAATTTTGGTGGCTATCGGGCTTGATTTGGGTTTGAAAACGGGCTCGGGAAGTGGCACTTTTCTTAGCCGCGCGAGCGATGGTTCATGGGCCGGCCATTGGCCTTCTGAGCTTTCCTGGCGCGGCCATCCTTCTTCTGAGGATGTGCCGGACGGGCCTTCTTACTTCCTTCATAACTCGAGATCTAACCATGGGATTGGACTAAAACAACATCGGCATGAAAGGTAGTAGATCAGGCTACCTTGTCACCAAAATTCAGCTCGATATTGTGGTGAGAAGGTCTCCTTCTTGTGCGAAACTTTTGTCAAAAAGCTCATGTTCCGAGAATGTCCGTTTTGCTCCGTTTTGCTCCGTTTTGCTCTCTTTTTCCTAAGATTTCCTGAAAATAGTCTTGGACACACAAATACTCGAAAACTACTAAATATACATTAATACCTTAGTGAAATGCTTATTAAAATATACACTTATGATGGTAAAAATGGGTAAAATATGCATGTTATCAACTCCCCCATACTTAAACCTTTGTTTGTCCTCAAACAAAACAGAAATCTAAGTAAGGAAAAAAGGTTTGAAAACATGGAAACTCACCAATACTTGGGAACTCGTCAAGTCTAGCAATCGACCTGTTGAGCCACGTAACTCGGAATCTAGCTTCAAGGCCTTTGGGTCTACTTACCTTGAGGTTTTCCCCCTTCCCGGATACGCTTCATGGTCCCTTTGAGTATTTCGAGCTTTCTCTTGTTGAACCCTTTATTCGTTTAGGCGTGCGGTCTCTATTGAGGGAGCATTGGTCGACGAGACATAATACTCTTTCTCCCGAACATCTAGACAAAGATATTTCAGACACAACTCTCCTATTTTCTCTTTCCTTAGTCGATTTCTCCCTACTTTTCTAGGGTATCATTTTATTTTTCTATCGATTTTCTTTTTCTATTTTTCTTTTCTTCTTAGCTTGAGAATGATCACTTCTTCGAAGCTTTCATGATTTCTGCGAACTGTCATGGTCCTTTGAGGAACTCGGGTTGCCATCCTCAAACTAAGATTTTTCTTTTCGTTCTCTTTTTTTTTTCCTTTTCTATAACAAGGGAAGATCAAGGAGTGGTTGTATTGCATCTACTTAGTCATGCTAGAGTCTAAAAGAGGAGCAAAGTTCGAAGTACCTCAAGCCCCTTGACGAGAAGTTTTGATTCATTAGGTGCGGAGTCAACGCAAGATCCTTCGAGTACTCTAGAGATTAGAAATTTCTCCGTTGGAACGATCCACTCGCAGTGTTCAACTTAGTAAACATTGCTTTTAAACCCGTGAGAATGGTCATTAAGGTTCCTTGTTCGAAGCGACTTGTACCTAGAAAAGTTCATAGTTTCCGACTAAAAGAAAAAAAAGTTTTGACTCTATAAAATGACTCGATAAATTATGTAAGTATGCATCAGACTCATCAAATAAAAGCATAGTTAGTAATATAAGAAACCCCCCCATACTTAAATCAAACTGTCCCCAGTTTGTTTAAATCGAGTTGAGGTGAAAAAGATAGGTAAGTTCAAGTACAAGCTTGTGAATACTTACTTGAAAGTGGTGTTGGGTTTGGTATGTGTTGATGGGCGTGTGGTATGATTAAGCTAAGGACTTAATCATTCTCCTTATGTACCTGCTTAGAATCGATTTGATTGAACAAAAGAAATCAAAAAATTAGCTCGGAAGGAAATGTGTTGCGCTGTTGAGCTTCCTTGCTTCGGATGGTGGTGGTGGGCGTGTGGTGGTGATGTTGGATAGTACTCGTCTTTTGTTGAGAAGAACAGGTACCCCGGTTGTTGAGTACTCGTCTTTTGTTCCTTGACCTTTGTAGAACAACGTGAATGAGAAATGGAAAATCTTCCGTCCTTGCGTCTTTGAAGATTGCATCACCTCAGAAACTTGAAGTTTGGGTCTATGTTGGCCTATCCGGTGATCTGTTCGGAATCCCGGTAGACAGGTGTTGCTAGTTCGAACTTCAATGCCATATGAAATCCTTACTTGGCTTTGGTAAAGGTCTTGGTCGCGGAAGAGAGAAGCTAGTCTTTGAGAACTTTTCTCTTCGCGGATTGGTGAAGAAAGTTGCATCTTCTTCCTTCTGGAGCTTTGGGTAACGGTTTTCTTCCTCTAGAACCGTCGTATTCTTCTTCGTCTTCGTGGATACAGGTCCGTTGATGGATCATTGACTTAACTTGACTTGGATGGAGTCTTGTCTTGTCTCGCCGTCTTTGATGCAAAAAAATTTTACCGCGGTTGTGGAAGTTGGTAATGCAGTCTTTAGGACGTGTTCAGGCCATTGAATCAAGGAGGAAGCTTGAAAGGCTTGACACAAGTTGAAGGAGATCCGGTTTGGTGAAGTCGGGATGGAGAAATCTGCAGAGGACGGCCGGCCGCGCGACAAGTAGTCGCGGCCGCGGCCTGGCGTGTCTCCTCCGGCCCATCGTGGCTCGTGGCACGGCCAGGCTCCTTCTGGCCGGCCCACAGGCAGCTCGTCGCCCGATGAGTGTTCTTCGAGTCTCTTCTTCATATTTTTGATATTTTCGAGTTTTCTGATTTTTTTGTGTGTTTTTGTGGTTTATATAAAAGCTGTAACTAAGAAAAAACCAAAAGTAAAAATTAGAATGGTTAAAAAAACGAAAGAGAAAGAAAATACCTTTAACGGGTTGCCTCCCACTGAGCCGCTCTTGTTTAGAGTCTTTTAGCTAGACTTCGGGGAAGTTTTCAGATGTGAACAACTCTAACTAAAGGATTCATGGCTCCTTTAGCTTCTCGGCACTCCGCACTTGTTGGCTTGAGACATCTTCTAATCAGCGTTTGATAATACTTATAATTGTCTCGAAGAAAAAATGCATCGTTCAGCTTCCTTCTCTTCAGTTGTTCGCCTTTCTCTTCCAAGTTCGGATGGGTGATGAGCTCGACCTTTGGAGAGGATTTTGATGACTTTATAAGCTTCACCTTAGCTTCATGTAGGTCTCCATTACGTCTCATATGAGGAAAGGCCGAACTTGAATCACATGGGGTCTCTTTACACCATGAACTTATCAGTTTGGTGCCTCCCTCAAACGTGTCTAGCAGATCTTCTTCTAGGATGTTTTTGATATCTTTTGTACTTCCTCCAGGATCTAGGATGAGTCCATTCCCACTGCCTATGGTCGTGGAATGAGATCTCTTTGGAGGTGTTGCTTGATAGAAGGTTCTCTTGTTATCTTCCGAAAAGCTCGCATGTTGGTCCATATGGTAGGTCAAGGCCTTAAAAGATGTGAGGGGTGACAAGCCAATGATAGGCAACTGAATTTTATCATTCTTTGTTTCCACAATGTGGAAATCAGTAGGCTCGACATCATCTTCAACTTGAGGTAGCAAGTTTGGCTTGAAACCGAACAGATTTGTTGAAGGAGAGTCTTCATGGTGAATGAAGTCTTTGGGGGTTGGAGGTTCGGAACTCCTATACCTTCTGCAATGGTCTTAGTTGTGATACTAGCTCCCGATCTTGTATTACTAAGATGGTCACGAGATTCTTCTCTTTTGGTTGAGCTTGGATCCACAAATTTTTCGGGATCCTTTATCCTTGAAGACGTCTCAAAGAGTTGTTCTTGTATCGCCATTAGTGTCTTCTCCTCCATGAGATTTGTTTCATTCAAACAGTTAGGGTAAGGTACCTTAGGTATGTACACACGTGTTGGAGGTGGTGGTATTTCTTCTTCTCGCATAATTTCTCCTCTAACGACATCCTCATCGAGTTCAGTGATCGCTCTGTTGATTTTTCAGTTAGGAATTTGTGAGAAAAAAATTAATAGTCCCCGGCAACGGCGCCAAAAATTTGATGCGACAGGTTTTAGAGTCTGTTTTCGAGTTTTAAATTTATAACCCTATTGCCTGCAGGTGCACAGATGTGTGTTGTACTATTTAGGGTGTCGAACCACAGAGACTATGATGCTTCAAACGAATCCAGTAAAACAGAAAATCAAATGAGAACGATCAAATTAAAAGTTGGTTTTGGAGAGGTGATGGTTTAGTAACTGAACGGAAATCAAAAGCGGATTGTAAAACTATAAAACGGGACGCTGGATTTCAGGGATCTCTCGGGGTTTTCCACGGAATGATTCTACGGTTAATACACTTGAACTAGGCGAATCAATTCTACCGGTTCTTAAGCTCAAACACGGAAGTGGTCAAATCTCCCTTTTGGAAAACTAAACGCATAAACCTAAACTGCTCGTTCGCTCCCCTTTCGGTAGGGACTTCGCAGCAAGATCAGCTATAAGATTAGGTTCGATAAAGCTCACAACACACCGCCGATATGCATAAGCATCCTTCGGTGCCTGCTCGTTTAAAACTATATCTCGAATATTTGAAGGAAGAGTATCCCGCTAAGAAGGAGGTCCAAGAGATTCAGCGCTCGTGCGGTTCTAATGATGCTACAATCGATCCTAAGTGGCCAGTCAAGGATTACACAATAAGAAAGAATCCAAACGAAGAACATTGAAAAGTATTCTACCTACGATCTAACAACCTATCGAATCAAACCATGAAATCCCTTCGAGAAACCCCCTGCGAAACCCAACTGAAGGACTACTCAGACATAGATTTGAAGTTCATTATCATTGCAATAGATAAAAGAAATCACAAAAGGTCTGAAAGGAAAAGAAAGGAAATGATAACGATGCAAAGGAAATGCAGAAAAGAGATGAAAGAGAGTATCGAATAGGGCGACGAGATTGGGGAGTGGAGAAGACGGCTTTCCCTCCTCTTCTATTCCTCCTTAGCGGCGGCGCTCTTCTAGGTTAGGGTCTTGGTGGCTGTCTTCGAACTCTCTAAAAAATAAGAGTAGCCTCGTGTATTTATAGGTCCTTATGTCTTCTTAGGCGTCATTTAGGGTTCCACAAATTTTGGTGGCTATCGGGCTTGATTTGGGTTTGAAAACGGGCTCGGGAAGTGGCACTTGTCCTGGCCGCGCGAGCGATGGTTCATGGGCCGTCTGTTGGCCTTCTGAGCTTTCCTGGCACGGCCATCCTGCTTCTGAGGATGTGTCTGACGGGCCTTCTTGCTTCCTTCATAACTCGAGATCCAACCATGAGATTGGACTTAAACCACTTCGGCGTGAAAGGTAGTAGATCAGGCTACCTTGTCACCAAAGGTCTCCGTCTTGTGCTAAACCTCTGCCAAAAAGCTCATGTTCCGAGAATGTTCGTTTTGCTCCTTTTTTCCTAAGCTTTCGTGAAAAGAGTCTTGAACACACAAATACTCGAAAACTACTAAATATACATTAATACCTTAGTGAAATGCTTATTAAAACATACACTTATGATGGTAAAAATGGGTAAAATATGCATGTTATCAGTTTTTATTTTGATTTTGTTTTGATTTTGGTTTTGGTTTTTATTTTTCAATTGGGTTTTGATTTTGATTTTTGGTTATGGTATTTAATTTTCAGATACTTAGTGAAATTCTGGATTTGATTTCGGGATTAAAATTAGGATTTGCGTCAAACTTTAATTGCATTTTCCGGTTTAGATGATATGAAATAAATATGATGCGTAGTAAAATGTTTATTACACAAAGTGATTTAAATAAAACTACTAAAATTCTTCTTCATCTTCATCATCTTCTTCTTCTGCATCACCAACATCATAATCGAGATCTACTGGGTTTACTCCGTGTACCAAATTTTCGACTTCAGTATCGTCAACTGTAGTCAAAAGTACAACATTATCATTTTCTTGTTGCAAAAGAGTCGGTTCCTTATCTTCGTATTGTCCTGAAATATTTCTTCTCGGATTAGCCTTTACAATATTGAGCCACGACTGCTTTGTTTTCTTTGTGTATGGCTACGGGATAAATTGATCCGCTTGAGAGGCTGTGCAAAATCATATATACATATTTAAATTTAAATACATAAATATATTGTATCAAAATTTATATATATGTATATGTACCTAGAATAAATGGTTCATATTTATTGTATGTTCTCGATGAAAGAACGTCAATAATACCACCATTGCTCATGCGAGTGCCTCTACCAATAACAGGATCGTACTACTTACACTTAAAAAGTGTGATTTTCAAATCGACCATCCCCTCATACTCGAGTTGTATGATATCAGTTAAGGTCCCGTAGAAATCAGCTTCATCAGAGGCATTAGTATAATTCTCTCCTTTAACACAAACTCCATGGTTACATGTCTTTCGCCCCTCGCCATGATTCTGCGTATGAAACAAATATCCTATTGTGAAATAGATTTGCCAGGTTTTAGCCTTATTCACGGGCCCATGCAATATCTCTTGAACCCAAGTAGGGAAAGGATTTGTCGCGTTCTAGTAAGTAACCTGCACATAGCTATACAATATAATTATTGTAAATACATATAATATATATATATATATATATATAGTTATGAATATTATTTAACACATACGTAATCTTTCACCCATATAGGATATTCGTCAGCTCTTCTCGTGGAGAGTTCTTTTTCAGAGAGTTATGGATATTTTGCTAAAATATAATCTTCGAACATGCTGAAAACCAACACATATTTATATGAGAAACCATAATGTATTATATTAAAAAAAAAGTTATAAGATATGCCAAATTTTACCTCTCAAATGGCTGAAAAGAATCACAATTTCACAAAACATATGCATGTGCACATCGATAGTCTTTCTCTGAAAGCAATATTTCATGCATTTCCCCACTTGGACGACCTACGTGAGTAAATATATATGGTACTCCAGGGACATGATATATGGGAACTTCACCTTCGTTGAATCTTGTTACCCTAACCAAATGAGTGAAAAGTAATTCACATTAATTCACATTAGAATATATAGCAATTAATTGGCTTCAAATTTGATTAATTTTCGCATTTACCTTGATTTCGTTTGTATATGCGCGGAAAAGTAGTGCTCTGAGAAATAAGCTACCTCGTCATTGATATATGATTCAACAATCGAACCTGCCACATATCTTTTGTTCTTTGCTTTCCCTTTCAACTTCTTGAAAAACCTTTCAAAAGGATACATCCACCTATATTGCACAGGGCCTCCTAGTTCAACTTCGAAGGGGAGATGTATAGGCAGGTGCTCCATTACGTCGAAAAATGATGGTGGAAATATCTTTTCCAAATTGCATATGATTAAAACTATGTTTTGTTTTAGAATTTGGACGTGACTTTTCGGCAAAGTTCTCGAACATAAGTTACGGAAAAATCCTCAAACTCCTACAAGATAAATGGAAGAAGACGCTCCATAATACATGGCAATCATGGCTCTTCGTGCCTGAGAACTTTCTGTTAACCATATCAGCACAACTAGCTAAGTCTGACGCATAACCATCTGGAAATTTAACCGCATGTTTCACACATTCCAATAAACTTGTTTTGCCTTCTTCGGTCAATGTGAATGCGGGGAAAGTGATAGGGTTCAGGTTTTACCCTAATAAAACTACTGCAAGTGCACAACAAAAGCAATTGTAGTATAAGGGGTATCGAAATCCCAAGAGAAGTAGATGCTACGCTAAGGTTTCTAAGTTCAGATTATGCTAGGTCGAATCGAATGAAAGTAAAAACTAAGCAGGAAATAAACGAGCAATCACAAATTAGGTTTCTAAAATCGGGAGACCAAGGCGCTAGGTTCAGGGAAATTCTTAGGTGATCTAAATTGCAGGTCTAGACAGAATGTTAGGAAAATAATAAGATCCGTTCTTGAACTCGAAACTCTAATGTAAAATCAACCAACTCTCGCTGCGAAGATTATCTATGTCTAAACCCTAGAATTCCAAATCTCTTTGCGAATTCAAACAATTCAGACAAGCATTAATTACAGGTTCAATTGTTCACAAAATCCCTAAACCAAATCTCTTTGCGAATAGATATTTTGCTCATCTAACATTAGTTCAGGCAATCAATAATACTCTCGCATCTATTAATTAACCTAAGATCAGATTCTAGGTCGCGAAGCTAGAATAAGCATTAAACACAAATCCAGATGAAGAACTCTAATGATTTTATCCTAACAATTTAATTCGACCTAACAATTCATTAATCACCTTTGAAAAACCCTAAACCTAACAAGCAAACTACTCAGACATGATCAATGAAACAGAAATCATAACTTGAATAGAAAGCATAAAAGAAATCAATAGAATAAATAAAGGGAGTTCCAAATTTGCTCTAAGGAGACAAATTCTTCTCTCCAAAAACCTAAACTTCTATGATTCTTAAAGTATGAGATTATGCCTAAACAATGGCTGAAAAACTATATTTATAGGCCTAGGTACGAGTCTTCAATTCCTTTTAAGATTAGGAAAAGTCTTGGAGATTTCCTTTTCTTCAAAAACTGGAAACTTCTCGATTCTGGAAATTGGAAAACCTGGTGTCGATCGACACTACATGGTGTCGATCGACACCTTGCGTGTAATTCCAGTCTTGACTTCATCACTTCGTGACTTCATTCCATTAAGCTCCAAAATGCATCCAAATCTCCAATTTATCTTCAATTGTACCTGAACCTGCAAAGACTCTATATAGACTCGAAAATAGCCAAAAGACTCTATAAAAACACTTATATCATGGTCTAAAAATGGGTAAAAACCATGATATATCAACTCCCCCAGACTTAGCTTTTACTTGCCCTCAAGCAAAACAGAAACCAAGTATAGAGTCGAGGTTTGAAAACCGAAATATCCAGCTAACCTTTAGAACGCCACATCGAACCAACACTTCTTCAATCCACTTACCATTGAGCCAACCTTAGGTAATAATTCTGCATACTTACCACTAGCTTAGCAATCTCCCAAATCAAGCCTAAATCCCTTTTTGCTCATAAAATTTTCGAACTCTAACAACAGTATTGACCAAAGGACTTACAGATTCTTTCCCTTCCTTAGCGCCTTAACAAGACATTCTTTATACAACTCTCCTATTTTCTCTTCCCTTAGTCAACTGCTGCCCATTTTCAGGGTGTTCTAAGATCTTTTCATTGACTCATTCTTTTTCTTTTGAAGCCTTGGAATAGTGCTGCTCTTTACTTGTGTTCCTTGTGAGGAGACAGGTTCATGAGCTCTCACTAATATTGTTCCTTGTGAGAAGACAGGCTCATGAGGATCTTTGCACTATTCCTTGGTCAGACTTCTTATATCTTTTCTTTTCTCAAGGGAAGATCAAGGAAACACTGCAGTGTCCTTATCTTGTCAGTGCTGAAAGAGGAATCAAGTCCAATGAATACCAAGCTCTAAGCAGGAATCTGAACTCTCTTTGTTAGACCGATCCAATTGTAGCTTTCTACCTAGTAAAACCTCCAATCAACTGTTATGGCAATGATCCTTTAAGTGTCAATCTTATGTGGTTGGTTCTTCTGAAAATTGAAAATTTCACTGATTTTGACTCAATAAAACAAAACCTTTTTGACTCTCAAAACAGAGCACAAAGTTAGTAATCACCTCCCCCAGACTTAAACAACACTGTCCCCAGTGTTATCAAGCCCGAAGTTGGCTAAAAGAAAGATTAGAAACAACATAAAAGACCAGTTAGAAGACTTACCTTCGTCTGCGCGTGGTGTCGATCGACACTATAGTGGTGTCGATCGACACTGGTCAATGTCGAGCCCAATGTTTTCTTTTTCAACTGACTAAAACTAGGACTTAGTAAAACCAAAACAAAATAAAAAGAAAAATGTACCTAATAGTGTGTTGCCTCCCACTCAGCACTCGTTTTCAGTCATTAGCTTGACTGTGTCGGGGTTCAGACGTCTGGTGGATCAGAGGGTGGCATCGAATGCTTCCCAGACGAATTCCTTCTCATCCATGGTGGAGTATAGGCAGTAGGTGCATGATAGCGACCAAGGAAGTGAGGAACAACAGCAGGGTGGGACTTAAGTTTGGGAGGGACACTTCGTTTTCCTTCAGAGTCATCAAAGGAAACACCAAACCCTCTACGAGAATCTTGTGGCTTGCATAAATGTGAAGTATCTTTTGAACCTCTAAAGTTCTTATTGACAAGATCAGGGGGTTTGGAATTTATTCCAGGAAATGCATACCTTTGCTTTCTTCGAGGTTTATGGCATGTAGGATGTGGAGTCTTTTGTTTGACCAAAGATGATGGACTTGCCGCATTGGAAGCAACTACTGGTGTGATCCGTGAAGTGTGTTGATCGACACTAGTGGTGTCGATCGACACTAACTCTGCAGCTCGAATCTCTGCACTTTTTCTCCAATTCAGCTTTGCAATCCTTGCTTCCATGATGAAAACGTCTTCCTCCATTGGTTTGGCATTGATTAGACCCTCATCTTCGCCCATAGTTCCGAATATATGATTGTTTCCACTCCAATCCTCAAGCTCCACAGCTTTCTCAGAATTCTCAGCTAATGCTTCTTGAACAACAAGTTTGTTCACTTGCTCTTTAGAATCCAGCTCCTCTCCAGCGATCACAGCAATACATGAGATGTGTTTGGAAGTTCCAGTAGTAGAGATAGCTTTGTAGAACACTTCTTTGTCAACATTAGAGAAAGATATTCTCTTATTGGGCATGTCTACAATAGCTCCTACTGTGGCTATGAATGGTCTTCCAAGAATGAAAGGCATGACAAAATTCTTGCTCACTTCCACCACCTGAAAATCAGTAGGTACTAGACAATTCCCCACTTTGACAAGAAAGTCTGGAATTGTACCATATGGAACTGTGGTGGAAGAGTTGGCAAACTCGAGGGTCATGTTTGGAGGTTGAATGTCAGCAATTCCTAATCTATCTGCAATGTCCTTTGACATGAGGTTAACACTAGCACCAGAATCGCAAATAGATTGTTGAAACTCAACTCCTCCAATGGAGCATGGAACCATAAACATCCCAGGGTCTTCAACCTTAAGCAGTTGCTTCATTGGTGGTGGTGTTTCCCTTGCTTTGTGAAAGAGTTCTTCCATCTCTTCAAAGCTTTCTCTGTTATTCTGGAAGAAGGCACACAAGGGATACCTCTCATAAGCTTCATCAAAGGAGATCTCCTTTGAAATCATCTCCACCCTTTTGTTGAAAGCAGCAAGCTTCTCTGCACTAATGGGCGGCCTTAGATGTTTGGGTAGAGGAGGATTTGGAACCTTGACCCTGTAGACCCTTCCCAATGCAGCTTGTGAAGCTTTAGGAGTGTCTGTCCAAGTTCGGGAAGGGTGTCGATCGACACCCAGCTGGTGTCGATCGACACTAGACGTTTGTGTCGAGGATGCTGTGTCGATCGAGCTTGATTCGTCCGGTTTCTCCTTGAGTGTCGATCGACACATATTAGTGTCGATCGACATTGACTCCGTATTATTTTCTACATCTTCAAGCTCCTCGAATTCTTCAGTACTTAGCCCTCTTTTCTGCACAAGCTGAAGGTTCCCTCCATTCTGGATCTTGATGGCATTCACATGGTGTCTCGGATTCACGTCTGTCTTTCCAGGAAGACATCCCTCTTGTCTCTTCAAAGCTCCAGCAGTTTGTGCTAATTGAACATCCAATTGCTTGACATGAGTACCTAGAGACTCAATTTTTCCATTCAGATCCATGTACAAGGCATCAATCTTCCCATTGAAGTCCATAGTCATCTTCTGTTGGCCCTCCAAGATTTTCTCTAGCATAGACTCCATCTTATTGACTTGTGCAAGAGGATTCTGGTAAGAAGAAGAACCATAAGTCCTTTAGAAGTTGCTGTTCTAGAATGGCTTCTGGTAAGAAGAACCATAGCCTTGCTGATTGCTGAATCGCTGTCCTTGAAAACCAGCTCCATTGATATAGTTTACTTCTTCCTCAGGCTCAAAAGTCTCTACTTCTACAAAATGGACTTGCTTCTTTCTCAAGGCTATGCATTGAGTCTAGCTAAGCATTCACCTCAGCAATCTGACGTCCATCCATGTTTCCAGCCTTCTTCTTCCTATCCAAATCTGCATTCTTGGTACTATTGCTAAAAACCATGTTCTCATTCAGCACATATGCATCTTCTAGATATCTAGTGTTGAAGTTTCCATTGCTGGCAGCGTCCAGAGCCATCTGGTACCTCCAATCAATCCCTCTATAGAAAATTCCCAGTAGATGTGGTTCACTGAAACCGTGGTGTGGACAGTCTCTCTGGTAAGCCTTGAATCTCACCCAAGCAGCCTTGAATGCTTCAATTGGTCCTTGAGAGAATGTAGTGATCTTCATCCTCAGCTCCTCAGATCTTGCAACATCAAAGAAATTGCATAAGAATGCATTCTTTGTGTCCTCCCAAGTGGTCAAGGATCATGGATCCAACTGCTTCAGCCAGTATGCTGCATCTCCAGCAAGCGAGTAGGGGAAAAGATTACAGAAGATATAATCATATGTGACTTCATTGGCCTTGATGCTTGATGCTAAATCTTCAAACCTCTCTATGTGGTCCATTGGATGCTCATTAGGGAGACCAAGGAATAGATGCTGAGAAACCAATGTGTAGTAAGCAGGTTTCAGTTCGAAATCATTCCTCTGGAATGCATGAGGACGGATCGTAGCTCTATTAGCATAGAACTGGCCTGGTCGGTTGTATTCACCAAGCGTTCTTCCAAGCCCAGCATCTGCGTGTGCTCGGTGTCGATCGACACCAAGGTTGTGTCGATCGACACCATCGAGCACCTCTTGTTCGACGACAATAGCTCCATTGTCATCGAGTCTCTGGCCCTGAGCGTTCCTTATGTTCCCTTCTCCATCCACCAAGTTACCAGCTTCGTCGCGGATCAAAACCATAAGACCAGCCATCTCTGTCTGCGGAGGGTGTCGATCGATGCTATTGGTGTGGATCGACACTCGGGTAGATGCTCGGTTATTGCGTTCGAGACGACCTAGTTCTTGGTTTAACGCGATTAGTTCCTTGTCTTTGTTGCTTCTGGTACTTGGCATGCACCTGAAACAAAAAATTAAGAAACTAAATCAGTAACAAAAATAAAAATAAAACAAAACCTAGTCAAAATACTAATACTAGATTCTGTAGGCAGCTATTACTTCCCCGACAACGGCGCCAAAAACTTGATAGGGGTCAGGTTTTACCCTAATAAAACTACTGCAAGTGCACAGCAAAAGCAATTGTAGTATAAGGGGTATCAAAATCCCAAGAGAAGTAGATGCTACGCTAAGGTTTCTACGTTCAGATTATGCTAGGTCGAATCGAATAAAAGTAAAAACTAAGCAGGAAATAAACGAGCAATCACGAATTAGGTTTCTTAAAATCAGGATACTAAGGCGCTAGGTTCAGGGAAATTCTCAGGTGATCTAAATTGCAGGTCTAGACAGAATGTTAGGAAAATATTAAGATCCGTTCTTGAACTCAAAACTCTAATGTAAAATCAACCAACTCTCGCTGCGAAGATTATCTATACCTAGAATTCCAAATCTCTTTGCAAATTCAAACAATTCAGACAAGCATTAATTTCAGGTTCAATTGTTCACAAAACCCAAAACCAAATCTTTTTACGAATAGGTATTTTGCTCATCAAACATTAGCTCAGGCAATTAATAATACTCTCGCATCTATTAATCAACCTAAGATCAGATTCTAGGTCATGAAGCTAGAATAAGCATTAAACGCAAATCCAGATGAAGAACTCTAATGATTTTATCCTAACAATTTAATTGACCTAACAATTCATTAATCACCTTTGAAAAACCTTAAACCTAACTAGCAAACTACTCAGACATGGTGAATGAAGAAAACATCATGAATAAAGAAGATTGCATAAAAGAAATGAATAGAAACAAAGGAGTTCCGAATTTGCTCTGAAGGAGACAAATTCTTCTCTCTAAAATCTCTCTAAAAATCTCTCTCTAAGTCTCAAAACAGAAAATAAGAATAATAGTTGGTGGCTAAACAATGCCTTGAAAACTTGTATTTATAGGTAAAATCGCGTCAGGGGCAAACTTGTAAATACTTGAAACTTCTTGTGATTTCCTTTTCCTGATGGAAGTCGTGAAACTTGGCGGTCTCGATTAGTGTCGATCGACACCTTGCGTGTAAATCCACTCTCCTGACTTCCTCACTTCGCAGCTTCTTGCAGAATGCTCCAAAAAGTTCCAGAATCTCAAACTTTGCTCCAAACGTAGTCCGACCTGTAAAAACTCTAATAGGACTCTAAAAAGACCAAAAGACTCTATAAAAACACTTATATCAGGGTCTAAAAATGGGTAAAAACCATGATATATATCAGAAAGGAGCTTTACAATCACTATCAACATGTAAGTGTGGCCGAGAACAGAATCGTTCTATATCCCTTCGTGACATGATGGTGTCTTTTGATTTACCCTTCACACTCATAAGAGTATTCATGATATTGTCAAAAAAGTTCTTCTCTATATGCATCACATCAACATTATGTTGGAGATTGAGGTCCTTCCAGTACGGCAATTCCAGAATATGCTTTCTTTGCGCCAGTTATGCCAATTCCCATAGCCAGCCTTCTTCTTTTCATGACCGTTTCCACCGCAGTTTTTTTTTCGCTGGATTAACACCTTCTAACCGCTCGTAGTAAACTTGCTCACCTGTCAAAGATGGAGGTGGATACTTATTCAAAGCGTGTTTTCCTTTCAAGAAGTCCTTTTTATTCTTCCTTAGTGGATGATCATGAGGACAAGGAAGAAATTTTCGAATCTTCGGTGACAATCAAACCAACACGTCTTCCTTCCATTAGGCAGATAAAATGACTATGTATCTTCCATGCAAATTGGACAAGACAATTTACCATGAGTCGTCCATCCAGATAACATGCCATATGCCGGAAAGTCACTTATCGTCCACATCAGCACTGCTTTCAAATTAAAATTTTGATTTAACGATGCATCGTATGCATCAACTCCAGTAGACCATAATTCTTTTAACTCTTCAGTAAGAGGTCTGAGGAAGATATCCATACTAGCTCGCAGATGATTTGGCCCAGAATTCAGAATTGTAAGAAACAAGTACTATGTATTCATGCACATACCAGGGGGTAAATTATATGGAGTTAAGATCACCGGCCATAAAGAATGATTACGAGACATGCCAAATGGACTGAATCAATTTGTACATAATCCAAGATAAACATTACGAGGTTCTTCGGCAAATCGGATATGTAGGTCTTGAAAATATTTCCATTCGGCTGCATGAGACGGATGACACATTTCTCCCTCCTTTGCTTTGTGCTCAGCATGCCATCTCATTGCTGTTGCAGTCTTCTCGCTCTGATACATTCTCTTTGATCTGTCAGTAATAGGTAGATACCACATACGACTATATGGAACTTTGGTTCTCTGTCGTCAGTTGTTAGGCTTCCATCTTGGTGCATCACAAAATTGACACTTATCCCACTTTTCATCTTCTTTCAAGAAGATCATACAATTTTTAATACCAACATCAATTGTATAATATGGGAGGCCTAAATTGCGCATCAATTTTTCTGTCTCGTAATGTGAACCAATTGATTGATTTCCATGTTGTAAATACTCTAACAACATTCCGCTAATCGAATCCACACACTTTTTCACTCATGTTATACTCTGCCATATTTTGCAGGACTCGAGCACCTAAGGATAACTGTGAATGACCTTCATGACAACCATCATATAATGGATTTTTTCGCTCCATCTAACAAGTGATAGAATTTTTGGGAATGGTTATGTACCAGTTCTTCTACATTTTGATCACTATCATCCTGATGATAGTTATCAAAACGCGTGGTATCACGAAATGCATCATTCACCATATCTACATATCTATCTTCTACTACATTACCCACTTCTTCACTCCCACTTATATGGATCGACGTACTAACATAACTTGTTCCTAAATCCATATTGATTTCTTCTCCATGCTTTTACCGAACATAATAATCTTGTAAAAATCATCTACTATACAAATGATTCCAAACTTTTGTCCCCGAGATAAATTTCTCATTTTTTGCAAAAACTACAAGGACAGTGAAACTTACCCTTGTTGTTTTGCGCTAGAGACTTGTTATTTGCAAAGGTCATGAATTGCTCGACCCCTGCTATGAACTCTGCCGAGAAATTTCCCGTCTTTTCATCTATCCTCTTATACATTCACTCCCGAAAATTATTATAATTATAATTTCCCAACATTATATGAGAAAAAACAAATTAATAATCTCTCTTTTTCCCTAAAAAACAAAAAGCTTATTCTCTCTTTCTTTTCTTTCTTTTCTTTTATATCAAACTCTTTTTTTTTCAACAAAAACTTTTTTTTATTAGCTGTTTCTTAGTAATGAGGAGAAGAAAGATCCGGCGACAGATATATATAGAAAAATTTGCGACTGAAATGGGACTACATTAACGACTGATTTACGACTACTACAAGTAGTCGCAAAAAGTAGACACACCTACCAGCAAAGCAAAAAACATGTTTATACTGGTATTTTACGACTACAATGCGACTGTTTTGCAACCCGCCGAAAAGAGTCGCTAATTAGTCGGAATATTGCGACTATTTTGCGAGTAATGATTCGCGTCGTAGAAACGTGTTTTGTACCGGTATTTTACGACTACATTGTGACTGTTTTGAAACCCGCCGAAAAGAATCGCTCATTAGTCGGAAATTTTGTGACTATTTTGCGACTAAAATTTCGCGACGTATTTGTACTCGTAAGATAGTCGTAACATTACGACTATTTTACGATGAAAATGATGGTCGCCAATAAGCAACTGCTTAGCGACTATTTATTTTTTATCTGATATTAGTCGCAATATAGCCTCTAAACTGTCGTTTTTTTTTTGCGACTACAAAGGTAATCACAAAGTGTAATCACGAATTCACTGTTTTCTTGTAGTGAAAAACGAGTGTTATCACCGCTCAAACACCTTTCAATTATATGCTAACAGTTGTATATGTCTGTCTTGGGCGTCAGAGAGCATTTGGGATGAAAATCCATTTTTGTTCCTTTCGGATGCCCTTTTACTTGGTTCTCGTGAATGCAGGCCCTATTAAGAGAAGGATGCATACATGTCTAGTACTTCATCCCCCGCCCTCCTCAGAGGACGAACGTATGAGCCGAACTCATGCAACACCAAAGAACATACGACATCATGCAAAATGCTCATGAACAAATAGGTTTCTGAACCACCATAAACAAAGGTATACATATTAGTCCTACAATCATGCATATTTACTTTATTAAACTGCCAACGTCTACTTAATAACAAAGGACCAGCTTGCATAGGTATTGATATCTCCATATTTTACATCTTTTTAGCATGCATTTAGTTTAGGTTTTGGTCTCTTTTATGCATTCATTCATTAGTTTTTTTGTCCCATTTTCATTCATATTAGTTTTAGGATAGGAATTGCATATTTTACATGTTTGGAGTGCTTGGCAGGTACTTTTGGAGCTTGTGGAGGTTCTACTCTGTTTGGGAGAAGAACCAATGAGCAACCAAGGCAAGAAGGAGCAAAAGAGAAGACTTCTACAGCCACCACGATCAGCCATTACGACCTCATCCTGATATGAAGCAAGACGTCTACTTCCAGATCAATCAACTAAAACAAAATTGACACCCGTTGTGGAAAGATCAGCTCGGACGAAGGGCTTCTAGCTCGATTCAGCTTCTAATGCCTTCATAATATTTATAGAGAATTCAATTAGCTTTCATCTAGTGGAAATATGAGGTCATTATGATTGGCGGTTCAGAAGTTACTGCAGAAATAGTGAGCATCGGTCTGGCCAGCTCGGCAAGCCAGTGTATAACGGGCAAGCACAACGGATTGTCCCCGATGAAGCTTTTGCTAGTGAATACAAGAGCTTGGGGCCAAAACGGGGTACATAACTGTATGAAGCCGTTGCAGCTAAAGTCCAAAGAGCACAAGAGTTCAAGAAAGTTTGCTTTCAGCATTGGATCCCTTTTATGTGGATAAGGCTTCACTAGGATTTTGTGGCTCACCTATAAATACACTTAGACCCCCAAAAAACGAACTCCTCTCTCTCCCTCTTAGATCTATTTTAGTTTTTGCTAAGTTTTTCCTTTATTTTTAAGAACCTTGTAAATACTTTTATTTTTAATTTAGTTTTTACACTTCTCTTAATTTCTTCTTGTTCATGCTTTCTAGTCTTGTTTAGCCACATCTTCTTCATGGAATTTCGTGGTTATTCTTGATTAGGATTTTATGTTTAAGCTTTCATTTTGTTCTTCAGTTCAAGAACTTTTCTTTTAGGTTTATGCTTAAGCAAGACTTGTTCTTTAGCATTTATTGGTAAAGTCTTTGCCTTTATTTCATTTTATGTCATTGATATTCTCTCTAACATTGCTAAGCTTTTATTTCCTTATGGACCTAGAGGTTAAACAAATGACAAGAGAGTAGTGATTTAGTGGTTCTTAGGATGTGATAGATTTATGGTGATAGATCTTGATGCATATGCACTTAATGATCTTAATCCTTCTCTACTCACCATATTTATTGCTTAGCTTAAACTGGTCACTTAGGCTAAAGTCCATAGGCTTCCCTAACCATTTGTACCGTTTGTAGAGGATCTAACCTTCCTAGATTAAGATGAACCATCTGTCTAGGGGGATTTCGGCTTTATAGGGTTGGGTATTCTTGCTTGCTATCCTCATGTATCATTGTGCGGGAGCCAAGTTAGGTTGTGAGTTGGCAAAGTGACTTCTATCACGTCAGTGAATTAGTCTTGATTAGAAACCCTATGCCTAAGGATTACCATCTGAGACCCAAGGTCTAGATGTTGTTATAAGCTATCATTGATCACCATGATCATCATATATCATTATTCTCATCCTAAGAACATCTTTTGTCATTAGTTTATCTTAATCCAAGCTTGTGTCTCGTTTTGTCTTGTCTATCTTTCTTATTTTCTTAGTCTTTGCTTAGGTTGAGTTAGATTTTCTTCTCTTTTGGTAATCACTAGGTTGTTGGATATCAAAACCTTCTCTATTAGCTTAGCTTAGCATAGTTCTCTATATCTCAAGTGTCATTAGCTTCCTAAGTGGATTGACACCTCAAGTATTATAATGACATGTGTGTTTGAGGATTGAGCTAAGGCTTAAAAACCTATGCATCAGTTGGCGCGCCGTTGCCACTTGGGAATGTTTTTAATGCATTTGAGATTGAGTTCTTGCTTAGACTAAGCATTTATTTCAGTACTGATTTTCTTTTTATTTTGTTTCTCTTTTAGGTACAATGTTTCAATGAGGGAGTCAAGCTAGAGATACAAAACAAGCGCACTTGAGAGGCAGTCTCATGTTTATCCTAGTCAAGAGGGTCATGGAGGTCGTGAACCATAACCAAAAGGGACCAAAGGAGCTAAAACGGGCTGGTGCAACGGCTTGTGCCCGATATAGGAGCCACACCGAGCTGGTGCAACGGCTTGTACCCAAGAGAAGCCAAAACGAGCTGGCATAACGGTCTGAACCAGTTGTAGATTCCACAACGGGCTAGTGAAACGGTCTGAGCCCGATATGACAGCCAATCCAATGTAAGTCTTCTCTCTTCCTAAATCCTACTCCATTCCTTGTGGCTGCCATTCCTCGCATATTTTTTTTTTGTGTTTTTGTGTCCTTCTCTTGAACTTCTATTACACAAAGGACTGTGTAATTTAAGTTTTGGGGAGGATTTGGGTCATTTGACTTTGTGTTTTGTTTTCTTATTTTCTTTTTGCATACTTGAGGATCATGCATAAAAAAAAAAATTAAGCATTTAAATGCATTTCCATTCTAAGATTGAGTCTAGTTGCATAGCATATATGATTCATTAGCATTGCATAGGGTGATTTTTCTTGTAAATTGTCATTTTAAGTCATGAGATCAACGCCCTTGTTCATAGTTGTTTGATGCATTTTGAGTAAAATCGAGTTTAAGGTTGAACCACACTTGGACCATGTACTTTGTTATTTAATTCTCTGCTGAAGCACACTTGATTTAATTCCCTTTCCTAATTATACTTGAACCGTAAATATTGATTCATTATTATCATACTTCTGCATTTGAGAAAGGATACATGGATTACAAAAACATATTTAGGCTTTCTTATTCCTTTCACCACTCTCATGTAAGCCTAAATAGACTTCCACACCCTAACCCTTACCTCCTTTCAAGCCAAGATTCGTGTATGTATATGAGGCCTTAAAATTTTTGATTGAACTTGGCATAAAGTGTTAGGTTTAGGGCGACATGTTTAGGTTCTCATATGATTCTAGCTTTGCATATTGAAGCTAGTTGTAGGCTTGATTTGGGTGGGATTCACGGGTGTTGTGATTGAAAATGTTTTACTTTGATTTCGAGTTTGAGAAAAAGGGTGTAAGGAGTTTGAATGAAAGGGATACATGATTTGAAGTGGTTGGTCTTGAAATTTTTTGAAAATAAGCTCAAGTGTTTAAAAGAAAAGGGTTTAGCTCTCTAGTAAAAAAAAAAAAAAAAAAAAAGGTAAAAGAGCCAAAAGGCCAAATGCATAAAAAGATAAGTATGAGAAGAGAGCTATCCCAAGAAAAATAAAAGAGGTAATCTATGCATGACCATACCACTCACTATAAGAAATGTTGAAGAAGTTTCCCTTAGGTTAATTAGATTGATGGAGTTTTTGTGGGCTTTGCTTGGCGTCTTGCCTTGTTTGATTTGGGTATTTCTAGAGGGTGAGTGAGCTGAAAAGAAAATGAATGAGAGGAGAATTATGTTCATTGTTAGTATATTGGGTAGATGAGAGTCTAGTCATGTATGCATCAATTGCCTTTTACCTTTAGCATTATGCATGAGTTCAATCCTTCTTGAGAGAAACCATTGCTTGGAGTACCCACTTGAATGAGACCATTCTTATCTCATAACCATGTCCCTAGCCAAATGTATTCGGTTTTGATTGCATGAGCATGATTCACGGTTTTAATCTTTAATAAATGTAAAGGGATAGGATAATTTGATTGTGTGTGTAGGTTGAGATTGAATGCATTGCATTTTGAGATAAGTGTGGCTAAGACTTTGGAGTAGATTGAATTCGATTTGCATCTTAGAACTTTAAACATGGACGTTGATATGATCTATTTAATTGGCATTTTGGATTTGAACACCCATTTTCAAACCTCACTCTCTTGTTTGTCTTTGTTTGTTTGAGGACAAGCAAAAATGCAAGTTTGGGGGTGTTGATATCTCCATATTTTATATCTTTTTAACATGCATTTAGTATAGGTTTTGGTCTCTTTTATGCACTCATTCATTAGATTTTGTCCCATTTTCATTCATATTAGTTTTAGGATAGGCATTGCATATTTTCCATGTTTGGAGTGCTTGGCAGGTACTTTTGGAGCTCGTGGAGGTTCTATGGAGTTTGGGAGAAGAACCAATGAGCAGCCAAGGCAAGAAGTAGCAAAAGAGAAGACTTCTACAGCCACCACGGTTAGCCACAACGACCTCATCCTGATATGAAGCAAGACGTCTGCTTCCAGATCAATCAGCTAAAACGAAATAGACACCTGTTGTGGAAAGATCAGCTCGGACGAAGGGCTTCTAGCTCGATTCAGCTTCTGATGCCTTCATAAGATCTGGTGGAAGTAAAAGGTCGTTACGATCGGAGGTTCATAAGTTACTGCAAAAATAGTGAGCATCGGTCTGGCCAGCTCGGCAAGCTAGTGTATAACGGGCAAGCACAACGGCTTGTCCCCGATGAAGCTTGTGCTAGTGAATACAAGAGCTTGGAGCCAAAACGGGGTATCATAAATGTATGGAGCCGTTGCAGCTAAAGTCCAAAGAGCACAAAAGTCCAAGAAAGTTTGCTTTTAGCATTGGATCCCTTTAATGTGGATAAGGGTTCACTAGGATTTTGTGATTCACCTATAAATAACCTTAGACCCCCAAAAACCGAACTCCTCTCTCTCCCTCTTAGATTTATTTAGTTTTTACTTAGTTTTTCCTTTATTTTCAAGAACATTGTAAATACTATTATTTTTAATTTAGTTTTTGCACTTCTCTTAATTTCTTCTTTTTCATGCTTTCTAGTCTTGTTTAGCCACATCTTCTTCATGCAATTTCGTGGTAATTCTTGATTAGGATTTATGTTTAAGATTTCATTTTGTTCTTGAGTTCAAGAAATTTTCTTTTAGGATTATGCTTAACCAAGACTTGTTCTTTAGCATTTCTTGGTAAAGCCTTTGCCTTTATTTCATTTTATGTCATTGATCTTCTCTCTAACATTGATTAGCTTTTATTTCCTTAGGGATCTAGAGGTTAAACAAATGATAAGAGAGTAGTGATTTTGTGGTTCTTAGGATGTGATAGATTTATGGTGATAGATCTTGATGCTTATGCGCTTAATGATCTTAATCCTTCTCTACTCACCATATTTACTGCTTAGCTTAAACTGATCACTTTGGCTAAAGTCCATAGGCTTCCCTAACAAACACCATGTTAGATGAATGCTTCAACCGTTTGTAGAGGATCTACCCTTCCTAGATTAAGATGAACCATCTGTCTAGGGGGATTTCGGCTTTATAGGGTTGGGTATTCTTGTTTGCTATCCTCATGTATCATTGTGCGGGAGCCAAGTTAGATTGTGAGTTTGCAAAGTGACTTCTATCACGACAGTGGATTAGTCTTGATTAGAAACCATATGCCTAAGGATTACCATCTAAGACCCAAGGTCTAGATGTTGTTATAAGCTATCATTGATCACCATGATCATCATATATCATTAATCTCATCCTAAGAACCTCTAGTCATTAGTTTATCTTAGTCAAAGCTTGTGTTTCGTTTTGTCGTGTCTAACTTTCTTATTTTCTTTGTCTTTGCTTAGGTTGAGTTAGTTTTCTTCTCTTTTGGTAATCACTAGGTTGTTAGATATCAAAACCTTCTCTATTAGCTTAGCTTAACATAGTTCTCTATATCTCAAGTGTCATTAGCTTCCCAAGTGGATTGACACCTCAAGTACTACAATAACATGTGTGTTTGAGGATTGAGCTACGTCTTAAAAAACTATGCATCAGGTATTACCTCACATATTATTTGATCATGATATCTACCTATACTGAAAGGTATGGTTACTTGATCACTAATTTTAAGCTCAACCTTATCATCAAGCCATATAGGGCCGAGGGTGCTTGGTTATTTCAAGGCCTAATTTATCAACCATATAGGCACTTGAAACATCGGTACAAGACCCACCATCAATAATAAGATTACATATCTTGCCTTTCACGGTGCAAAGGGTGTGGAAAATGTTTTCTCTTTGTATGAGTTCCGCTGGTTCCACCATTGCACTTAACACACACCTTGTGACAAGGAGCTCTACAGAGTCTGGATACTCTATGTCACCATACTCTCCTAGGGTCTCATCTTGAGATTGATAGTCACCAAATTTGGTGATTTGCATGACTCTCTAGTTTGGGCATTGCCTAGCCTTGTGGCCTCTTCCTCTGCATTTGAAACATGTAATATCTCTAGTACATTGAGGAATAGTTGACTTACTAGGCTCGGTTCTGGTGTGTTTGTTTTGTTATGTTGTCTTTCCTTTGTACCGAGAATCAATTTCAATGCCTTTGCCTTTGTCTATGGGCTTGTTGCACTCGTTGTCCATGGGGGTTTGAGGTTTGCTTATGGTGTTGAGCGTCTTCTTTTTGTTGTGTTCCTCAGCTTGTATGGACAAGTGAAAGAGATCTTTAAAGTCTTGGTACACTTTTCTCTCCACCTTGCGGCTAAATCTTTCTTGTAATCCATCAATGAATTAAGCCATAAGAGCTTCTTCATCATCATTTGGCTCCAAACGATTTCTCAGCCTCTCAAACTCTTCATAATACTCCTCTACTGGCCTTGTTCCTTGTCTAAGGTATGGGGAGGGACATACCTTTGTCACATCATATCTTTCATGTCAAGCCATGAAACGATGGCTCTTAAACGGTTTCTCTTTCTGTTTGACATTGCTCTATCCCACCATATGAGTGCATTGTCGGTTAGTTGAGCTACTGCAAGTGCAACTCTCTTTGGTCGAGGGTGGTTGTAGTACTCAAAGATATTGTCCATTCGCTTCTCCCAGTCGATGTAAGCTTCTGGATCCACTTTTCCAGCAAAGTTTGGTGCAGGTAGCTTGATATGGTGATGGTTCTGTTTAGTAGGAGGTGCATACTCATCATCTTCGTCGACTCCATAGTCTTCATGGGGTTGATGTCTCTTATGTCCTATGTATTGTTGATAAGTAGGTTTTTATTCTACTTTGGTCAATGACCCACCACTTATAACCGCTATAGTATAGTGTATAGGGTTTATCAATCCATTAGAGGTTGTTTAATGTCAATACGGTTGTGAATGGTGTTTTAAGTCAAGCAAGCAAATAAAGGTTGGATCTTTAAGACTAATAAACAAGAAAGGTTTGGTCTTGCGTCCCTCAAGACCATACACATTAGTAAAAGATAATGTTTAAGCTATTTTGACAAGAGAATATGACTTAAACGATGAAAGACTTAAACTTTATACTAAGAGAAGGGTTTAAGATGGGTTTTATAGATTAGGGAACTCTCAGATTCATTCAACAAGCGAAGCTTTGGATCATATCAAGACTTGATGTTGATGATGATTCTTAGGTAAAGAGATCCACATATCAGTTAGCCCATGGTATTTGGGTCTACCCTCTTTGTTATCTTTATCACCATAGACTAGCTGTCGTAAAGCGGTACAATAAAGAAGTCAAGCATGATTTTTCGTCTCTATAGAACCGTGAAACCCCTTACACAACTAGTGTCCTAGGCTAAGAAGGGTTTCACTCTTTCTTATGGTTCCGGCTAATCTCACACGTGGTGTTCATGCAAGACGCCCAAGGATGTTAGACTAGGAGATCAATCTAGACTAAGCATTAACAATAATAAACAAGAAATAATCAAGATTTATGTTCTAGCTAAGCAATAAATCGAATCTGAACGCCCCTTGAACCTTCAGCCCATCAAAAATTCCTAAAAAGATTACTCACGCACCATAAGTGAAGCTTCAAAATCCATAAGGACAAGAAGACTAAACATGGCTCGTAAGCAGTAAAGAAAGACTAACAATAAAGAAAGGAAGAAGTTTTACCAAGAAATGCAACAAAACAAGTCTCGATTAAGCTAAAACAAACATAAAGATTCAAGTTTTAAACAAGCTTCAATTGCGGGAAATACAAAGAGTTTTCTCGACCGAGAGAATAAAAACTAAAGTGTAAATGAGAGAGAGAGATAAGGGAGGGGGGACAACTTGTATTTATAGCAAAAGAGGGGAAAACCTATACGTCGGGGCCACTTTACCCGAAATGGATACTTTCTTGGCGTGTAGCGTATCGGGATCAAGCCGTTGGGACAGACCGTGGTACTGAACTTTGATCTTCGGATGGCTTCACATCGGCTTCAGATATCGGGTCCCTCCCGTGATGAAGTACTTGGCAGGCTGCTTTGTACCGGGTTCTTCTCGTTATGCGCGTCAGATGTCGTGCGAGAAAACATCTTGTGGGACCTCGTCTCGACAGTCTTCATCGGGATCAGTGATATAAGACTCGGTGTATGAGTCTTAGGCAGGCGGAAGATGAGATCTATAAGCTAACTTTCACGCTCTCTCTTATAGGTCAATGGGTGGTAAGTGATAGAACAAGGCTTGCTTGCACAAGACTTGAGCCGAGATGGTGTCAAACAAGCTGGCTTTCACGCTCTCTCTTGTGGGACGATTAAAGGGGAAGTGATGGTAGATCAATTGGCACCACAGAGGGATGAGGGATCTCTGATACTGCACAAGCACTCGGCCTTGGTTAGTCTCACACGCAAGAAAACAAGCACGATTCTAGACAAGCGGCGGCAGCTACGGTTTAGAGAAAGTTCGTCTCTTTATTGATAATCAAAAGGTAACCAAGTTACAACTGCTGCAGGGGAGCTTTATAAACAGCTCGTCAGCTAACTGTAAGGCCGAAAACATAAAACAAAACGACAACTTAAAGCCTATAAAACTAACAAAACGCACAAAGGCAAAAATACATCAAAAATGGAAAGTTCACTCAAGCTAAAAAATAAAAAGAAACTAAGCCTATTATTGTGGCCTTCTTCTGGGGCTCGAACCTGGGGCCTTTGGACGTGTCAAGTACCACTGGGACAAGTCATCTTACCTGCACAAATTGTATAAATTGAATATACCTGGTTTTGGGACAAGTCATCTTACCTGCAAAAATGCTTTGTTCGCGGTTGTGTCTGGTTCTGGTCTGTTCCATGTTGGTATCTTGGTTATTCCATCTTCTTGAAGTCCAGTGGAGTCGAGATGATAGAAGTCCTCAAGTGTCTTCTCGTGGTTAGCTCCCAAAACGTCTTCTTGCTCCATTTGCTCTCTCACGGCTTCAAGACTTGTTTTCGCGGTATCTTGAGGCTCAGATGTGATCTCCACGAAATTCTTGATGTTTTGGACTCCATTTCCTGCCAAGTAAACATACTTACCTTGGGCTGTACGAGGCGGATCTTCCTTGAGGCCCAGCCTTGCAAAATCCTCCAATATGTCCATATAAGGTGCGCTGGAGCTATCATTGAGGCCGACTTGTGGTGGTGGAGTTCTGAACTCGTCTCCCAGATCCATTGTGTTTAGGAGGGTCTCCACAGCTGCATTGAACCTTTCTCTAAGTCTCCTGGTCTTAGACCGTGTCATTGGTGAAGACTTAACCACTGGTACATGCTCATTGCTCTCGGCTGGATCGATAACTTCATCATTCTCTCTCTTCCGAAGGTTTTGTCCTCAAAACTGATTCGTCTGCATCATAAGGAGATAAATCAGCAACATTAAAGCTATGAGAAATGTAAAA
Source organism: Alliaria petiolata (assembly GCA_020283515.1). NCBI lineage: Eukaryota > Viridiplantae > Streptophyta > Magnoliopsida > Brassicales > Brassicaceae > Alliaria > Alliaria petiolata. Next base: position 8,008,880 of record JAHZTW010000003.1, on the reverse strand, counting down.
CTCACCTGGCAGCTCCAAGCGGTATGCATTGTCATTGATCTTCTCTAACACTTTGAAAGGGCCGTCTCCTCTAGCCACGAGCTTTGAACTCCTTTTGTGTGGGGAACCTCTCGGGTCTCATATGCAGCCACACCCACTCTCCTGGTTCAAACGTCAATGCCTTGCGTCCCTTATCAGCTTGCTTCTTGTATCCCTCGCTTTTCTTCTAGATGTTTTCCCTTGCATTCTCATGAAGTTTCTTAACAAATTGTCCTTTCCTGGGGCCATCTAAGTTAACTTGCTCAACTTGGGGAATTGGCGAGAGATCAATAGGGGTTAGTGGATTAAAACCATAAACTACTTCAAATGGTGACATCTTAGTAGCAGAATGAGTGGCATGATTATTAGCGAATTCGATGAAAGGCAAACAATCTAACCAAATTTTTAAATTTGTACCAAGTGTAACTCTAAGCAAAGCAGAAAGTGTACGGTTTACCACTTCGGTTTGTCTATCACTTTGTGGATGACAAGTTGTGGAGAACAGAAGCTTAGTACCAAGCTTTCTCCACAAAGTTCTCCAAAAGTGGCTTAGGAACTTTGTGTCTCTGTCGGAAACAATGGCCCTAGGTACTCTATGCAAGCGCACCACTTCTTTAAAGAACAGGTCGGTGGTTTGCGTGGCATCATTGGTTTTGTCAAATGGCATGAAATGTGTCATCTTTGAAATCCGATCCACAAAAATAAACATTGAATCCTTGTGTCTAATCTTAGGGAAACCTAGCACGAAATCCATAGAAATATCCACCCATGGTGCGTTAGGAATAGGTAAATGAAAATAAAGACCTTGAGGATGTAACCTGGATTTGCCTTTATGACAAGTAACACATCTTGAGAAATGTCTCTCCGCGTCTTTCTTGAGATGTGGCCAATAGAAATGATAAAACACTGATAAGAGGATTTTTTCTTGTTCTTAAACAATTACTCAAACCCAACTCATGTCATTGTAGTGTTTGAAGATCAATCCATATGGGTATGGTTTAGACAATAGGAATGCATAAAACTTCTTAATCTAAGCAAGCAATAAAGTTTTGAGGTTTAACTAACAACCTAAGTGATCAAACAAACCAAACAAAAGTTACTAACCCCTTATTTAAGCAATGAATGCACTAATCAAGCAAATTGAAAGCTAATTAACAACTAATCAAGATTATCAAATGACTAAAACAAATCCAAGGATGGGGTTATCAATCTAAGGTGTTCCAAGAATCAATCTTTGATGTCAACCAATAACAATATATGATAATCCCTAAGCTTAGAACTCAAAAGCTATACTAATCCACTTTCATGGCACAAATCCCTTCATTAATCATCCTAATCAAGAACAAATTCTTATTTGTGAAAAGGAAGCTAACAAGCATGATGATTTAGTTCTAAAATGCTAATAAACACCCTAGACAATCACTCTCATGAGCTAGGAATGTAAATCCCTTGTTTAGTTGGTTGGTGAATTTCATCAAACACCTTGTGGGTGGGAAATTCCCTAAGGCCTAGTTTTACTTTGATCATGGCTAAACTAGCATTTAGAACACTAAACAAGGAGGGAAATGAGAAGATCTAACCCTAGACATCAAGATTAACCCTTAAAACACCCTAGATCTAACCTATCCTTAGATCCTAATGAAACTACTCACTAATCATGATTAGACCCTCAAATCCTATGAAATAAATGAAGATAAACATGATTAGAGAGATAGAGAATGAAAGATTAATAAAGACAAGTACTAAATTGCATAAACTCAAATGAAATGTCTTACAAAATCACTTAGAAACCAAAAGGGAAAGTTTTCTAAGCAAGAACAAAAGATAAAAAGATACTTAGGAAAATTTAGGTCATTTACTATTTATAGTGAACAGTGGACGAACCGGGTCAACCCTGAACAAAACGGATTTTGACCCGGTTTTAGGCTGAAATCGGACAGCGTATCGAGCTTGCTAGGTCGACATGCAGCTCGATACGCTGCTAAAAAGTTTCTTCAAGAACCGTGTCGAGCTTGGTAGCTCGACATGAATGCTCGATACACCATGCTTGTTCTTCGGCTAGGGTTTGTATCGAGCTTGCTAGCTCGATACAAATGCCCGATATGCTCACGAGTTTTCTCCGGGTAGGCCTTGTATCAAGCTTAGTAGCTCGATACAAACGTCTGATACGATCCTCTCGTCCTTCCTGCCAGGCCTTGGTAGCTCGACACCAATGTCGATACACTTCTAGAACTCGTTTGCTTCTTGTTTGGCCACCTTCTCTTCTTCCTCCTTGTCATCCAACTCTCCATAGAAATCCTCCAAGCCTCCGAGAAACCTTATAAAGACTCAATATGCACAATATGCAACAACCTATGCTAAAACTTAAAGAACTCTAACATGAATGCAAATGGAAATAAAAGTGGCTAAATGAATGCAAAATTTCATGCAAAACTATCTAAAATGATTGCTAAAATATGCTAAATTATGAGTATATCAACTCCCCCAAACTTGCCTTTTACTTGCCCTCAAGCAAACAAACATGACAAATCTAAGAGAGAAGTTTAAAGGTGAAGGCTCAATATCCAAGAATGCCAACAAACATAATCAACTCAATGTCCTAGTTCTTAATTCTAAGATGCATTTGAATTCATCCTGCTCCAAAAGAGTTAGTCATGCCCATCTCAACAATCAAATGCACTAAGACTTCAATCTAGATATGTCTCCCTATCAAGCCAACTCTTTAACATTCATTAAGTTGCAAACCGTGAATCATGACAATGCAATGAAAGTGAATTCATTTGGCTAAGGGACTAGGCTTTGAGATAAAAATGATCTCAATTCATGTGGCTTCCATTTCAAATGTGGGTTTCACTCAAAGAGAATTAAACTTTATGCATAATGCTAAAGGTAAAAGACAAGTGATGCATACAAGACTAGACTCTCACCTACCCATATTGCTATCAATGGTCCTAAACCCCTCTCATTCATTCCTTTTAATCTCACTCAACCCTCTAAAGCTACCCTTTTCTCCCAAGGCTATTTGTGCCTTGCAAAACCCATGAATCTCATAAACCACTTTAGAGCCTAAATTTAGCCTCGAAATGTAAGGGCTAGAATCTACATGAGAGCCTAAATTTGTCGTCTCAAACCTAACATTTTATGCTATGTTTAATCAAAATAAGGCCTCACAAGAAATTTCACTATAACATTGGACTTAAAAGGAGGTAAGGTAAGGAGGGAGTACTACTTAAGCTAGCAAAACGGTGGTAAAGTGAGTAAGAAAGCTCAAATATGTCTAATATCCATGAATTCACTTTCAATGCAATACATGATATTTAGATGTCAAATTTTGGTTCAAGTGAGTAGAGTTGGCTATCAATTTCAAGGCCCTATTTTGACCAAAATCTAGTGAAAAGTGAAGTGGTCCAAACATGGTTCTTCCTTACTTCCAAATTTGTTCAAATGCATCAAAGAACTACTAACTAAGGCATTGAATTGATTACATGAGTTGGCACTCTACAAGGATTAGCTCATCATTGCTCCCAATGCATATGAATGCAAATCCTATATGAAATGCAACTAGACTCAATCCTAATATGCAAATGCAACATTTAAATGACTTTCTTTTTGGAAAATTTTCAAAATTTTCAATTTTTTGGTTTTTCTATGCCATATATGAAATGCATAAGACTCAAAATGCAAAAAAAAAAAGACAATAAGACTCACAAAACACAATGTCAAATCTCTCAACCTCTCCCTCAAACTTGAATTACACAGTTCCTTGTGTAATAAAAGTCTAGAGGAGACCTCAATCAACATGACATAAAACAAAATAAAAAAGCTACGAGAAATATATACAAGGGAGGTAGAGGTACCTCAAAACTGTGAAGAGAAGGAGGAAGATGGCGAGGAGGAGTCTATGGGAATTGGGATTGCAGTCGTGCTTCCTATGGCCATGTAGCACTCTTCATCAGATGGCGAGAACTCAAGGCCCTCGAGGCTGCCGACTAGCTCTACAATCAGGTTCGGGAAGATGTAGTTCTTCTTCTCATTCTCCTTGCTCGTGAAGTTATAGGCATAAGTGTTAGGGGCTGGGGAAGATCCGAAGAAACCCATTTCACCCATGTAGTAGTGGTCCATGTAAGCTTGCTCCGTGCATGCCACGAATGTCGAGAGGTCTACTCCCCCTTTTTCAAACAAAGGGGTGAGGAAGCCTCCTATGTAGACCGAGCATGCTCTTGCTCTTAATGCCCAAGCCCTGTACCTCATTATCAAAGATGCCAAAATGCATCCATAGTTCACATCTCCTCCAAAGTTATCGTCCACTGTGTCCTCTGCACTACCCTCGAGCCAGCCCTCATCCCACATGGTCTCCTTCACTCTTTGAAAGAGGAAGCTTAGCTCGTCTTCTGATACTGTAGCGGCTGTGGTTCTTCCCGGGATGGTGTTGGCTAGGAGCTGGAGCGTGTACCTTAGCAAAGGATTCCTGACCCACGTAATCTTGACCTTGTTGCTCCTGAAGTTGCCATCGCCTATCAAATCCCATAGAGAACTCGCTGATTCGAACTGCGGGAACTCCACAAGCTGAGCCTCATCATTGAAGTTATAGGCGCTGCATATGTCTTGTATGGTAAGGCTGAAAGCATTTCGCCTGACTTTGAATGTCAGGAGTCCCGTTGATGGCGTTGGGGCACTTGGATCCTCATAAGAAAGGTCCACCGTGGAGAGGAAGTGCAAGGTAGCCTCGGGGTATGTGGGGAAATCCATGGTTGCCAAAGAAGAGAGTCTCATGTCTTCAAGTAGCTTGTGAAAATGTCCCAACAACCCGATCTCTTGCAAGAAAGTGCGGCTTGCAAACTTGGTAGGCTCAAAGTGCATTCTCTCAAGTCTCTGTTTTGCCCTTTTCTCTTCGGAAGTCTATCCCACCAAATCTGTTTCTTGTCGTGCCAAGTATCTAGCTCCACTTCTTGATGCCATCGTACCTAGAAAAGGAGTGTATTGAGCTTAGTAGGTCGATACATAGCTCGATACACTTGCAGACGCGGGTTTTTAAAATTGTATCGAGCTATGTAGCTCGATACAGATGCCCGATACGGATGTTGAAGATCCCTGGCCGAGTTTGTATCGAGCTTAGTAGCTCGACACAAACGCCTTATACGACTCCTCCGAGATCCCTGTAAAATCTGTATCGAGCTTGGTAGCTCGATACAGCGCCAAAAATTTCTTGGCAAGCTTATTGCTATTGGCTCAAATTCCTTGATTCAAACCGGTTATCCACAAACACCTATAAAAACATATTATTGAATTAAAAAGTGCAATATGTACAAAGATAACTTTGGGAATGCCTCCCAAGTGCGCTTGTTTAACGTCTTTTAGCTCGAGTTTTCAAACCCTTAGGCTTGTGGAGGATCTTGAAGAGGAATGGTCTTTGCCTCTTCAACCGTGCCACTGCCTAATTATAACTTCAATCTATGGCCGTTCAGAGTAAACTCTTCACGTCGTTGACCAAAAGTGTGATTGGACCGTAGGGTAAGACTTCCTTGATTGTGAAAGGGCTAGACCATCTAGACTTTAACTTTCTCGGAAACAACTTCAACCGAGAGTTGTATAGCAATGCCCTATCTCCAACCTTGAATTCCTTTGGTCTCAGCTTCTTGTCATGAAATGCCTTAGTCCTTTCCTTGTAGATTTTCGAACTCTCAAAGGCTTCCAAGCGAACTCATCTAGTTCTTTGAGATTGATCAACCTTTTCTCTTGGGCGGTCTTGATGTCAAAGTTTAGGAGTTTAATCGCCCATAATACCTTGTACTCAAGCTCCACGGGTAAGCGACTTGATTTCCCATAGAGAAGAGATAATGGTGACCTCCCAATAGGTGTCTTGAAAGCCGTTATATAGTCCCAAAGCGCATCGTCTAGCTTGGATGACTAATCATTCAGTGTAGCACCAATTGTCTTCTCTAGAATGGCTTTGATCTCTCTATTGGAGACCTACACTTGCCCACTTGTCTGAGGGTGATAAGGTGTTACAACCTTATGCCTCACTCCATGTTTCTTGAGGAGACTTTTAACCTTGTTGATGAAATGACTCCCACCATCACTTATCACAACCCTCAGAATTCTAAATCTCGGGAAGATTATTGACTTGAAGAGCTTTACCACGACCTTAGCATCATTTGTGGGACTTGCTACTGCTTCTACCCACTTTTAGACATAATCAACAGCAACTAATATGTATTTATTGCCATAAGAGGATGGGAAAGGTCCCATAAAGTCTATGCCCCAAACATCAAATAAATCCATTTCCAAGATTGGGTTTTGTGGCATCTCATCTCTCTTGCTTATGTTGCCCTTTCTTTGACATGCCTCACATGTAGAGATGTAGGCAAGAGCATCCTTAAACAAACTTGACCACCAAAACCCTGCTTGAAGCACCTTTGTTGCAGTTTTAAATGTAGCAAAATGTCCACCATAAACTTACTCATGGCAATGATACAAGATACTAGACCTCTCCTCTTGTGCTATGCATCTCCTATAGAGGCCATCCGAGCATCTTTTGAAAAGGTAGGGCTCATCGCAGTAGTAGTGAGACACATCCTTAAAGAATTTCTTCTTTGTGTAAGCATCTAGGTTAGGAGGCACATCCCCACACACCAAATAGTTCACAACATCAGCATACCAAGGTAAACCTCTATCCTTCTAACTCTTGGCTTCTTCTAGCTTCTTCTCCAAGTGGTATCCTTCTTCCACTACCTTAATTATCATGAGCTGCTCTTCGGAAAGGGAATCATTTATAGGGATAAGCTCTTCAATACTCATCCTTAATAGGTGATCGGCCACCCCATTCTCAATGCCTTTCTTGTCAACTATTTACATGTCAAACTCTTGGAGAAGAAGTATCCATCTAAGTAGCCTCGGCTTGGTGTCTTTCTTAGCATAGATGTACTTTAGGGCTGCATGATTGGTGTAAATCACAACCTTGGACCCAACTAGATAGCTTCTAAACTTCTCAAAAGCAAACACCACGGCCAAAAGCTCCTTCTCAGTTGTTGCATAATTCACTTGAGTGTCATCCAAAGTCCTACTTGCATAGTGTATGACATGAAGCTTCTTGTCTTTCCTTTGACCTAGGACAGCACCAACTGCATAATCACTTGCATTACACATGATCTCAAAAGAAAGATCCCAATCTGGTGTTTGTACTATTGGAGCACTCACAAGAGCCTTTTTGATCTTAAAGAATGCCTCAAGGCACCCATCATCAAACTCAAATTCAATCTCCATGTAAAGCAACCTTGTGAGTGGTCTTGCTATCTTGGAGAAGTCCTTAATGAACTTTTTATAGAACCCGGCATGGCCCAAAAAACTCCGTATGCCCTTCACATTACTAGGAGGCGCCAAGCTCATCATAACTTCTATCTTTGCCTTATCAACCTCAATGCCATTCTCTGAGATCTTGTGACCAAGGACTATCCCTTCTCTAACCATGAAATGGCATTTCTCCCAGTTGAGCACAAGATTCGTCTCTTCACATCTCTCCAAAACCCTGAACAAATTCGACAAACAAAGACCAAAAGAGAAACCATACACAGAGAAGTCATCCATAAACCATTTCCTCGATAAGATCTGAGAAAATATAAATCATACACCTTTGAAAGGTTGCTGGTGCATTACATAACACAAATGACATCCTTCGATATGCAAAGGTCTCATAAGGGCATGTGAAAGTGGTTTTCTCTTTATCATTAAGGTGAATGGGGATTTGAATGAACCCACTATACCCATCAAGAAAACAATAGAAGGGATGATTAGCAAGTCTCTCAAGCATTTGATCAATAAAAGTGATAAATAGGTTTTTAGTCTATTCTTCAATGCCTAAAGCATTTTTGTTCATTGTAATACTTAAGGTTAATCAATCCAACCTTGGGTGAGAGCATACTAAGAATCCAAGAACTTCCTAAAGCTAGGTCAATTTCGGTTTTAGATGAGAAATGAAATTTCTAAAACTACTTGCTCAAAACAGAAAGACTTTAAATTTAAACTAGAGACTCTATGATATTTTAGGGAATTTCTAAAATTATAAGCTTGGCAAGAAATAAAGTCTAGGAATTTAAAACTCAAAATGCAAGGACTAGGCGATTTCTAACAATTTCAAGAAAGAAACTTTGGTAACAAGAAATATTGGTTTTTGATTGTCAAATATAAAAAGGTAGATCTGAGGCTAAGGGATTATGTCAAAGGGGGTTAAAGATCGATCTTGGGTTTTTGCCAAAATGGGTCTTCTCATGAAAAAGCTAACTTTAAGCCTAAGAGGTGATTGAAGATTCTCAAATGGTTTGTCGGTAGAATCATTTCACTAATCCTCCTTCCAAACACATGGTTTCTGGTGGAAAGAAAGATTGATGAGCATGAAAAGATAAAACTTAACTTGGCTTGGCTAGTCTCCAAAAGCTCACTATCGTGGTTTGGAGAAGCTAGCCTCTTGGATTGGGGGTTCTGAAATCTCTGAGCTCTATGGAGATAGAGAGAAATCTCTATGGGTACAATGATCTCTCTCGAGCATCCTTGGCGTAAAGCGCCCCAAAACCAAGAAGAGTTAAGGATTAAGGGCTTGGAAAATCCAAAATCTAATCCCTTAAACATCCCTTAAACCCTCGGCCTCAAACCTTAATGGATTTACTCACTACGCATGATTAAAGTAGATGAAAACGTAGATGAAGAAGAGATAAACTTGATTAAACTACTAAGCAAGAAAGATTAAAAGAAATACTTAAGATTAAAACAAGATTAAGGTTTTACAAAAACAAGAAAAGCTTAAAACTAACAATGGCGGCTTAAGGCTCAAAGAAGAATGAGACAGATCGTGATAAAAGATTATCCACCCAAAATAGGGTAAAAACGTTTTATACCAAAAAGGGAAATGGTCCCTCACTAAAATCCAAAACGTGAGCTGTCCGGATAAGGTTAGAGATCGACCTCGGTCGGCGATCTCTCGCTCGATCTTCTGCAGAGAACGTCTTCTTTTGCCCGATCGTTGGTTCGATTTAGTGGGTGAATCATGTGCTTCCTTCGATCTTCTGCACGATCTACAGACGATCGAGTCGGGACCTCGATCTGGCCCTCGTTCTTCCTGGACTTAGTTTCCATGTCCGTACAGTCGCACGATCATATTGGTCGATCTAAGACCCGTTCTTCTTCCTTGAAACGACTCGAATGCCTCGATCTTCTGGTTGATCTCGTCTAGATCGACCTGCCTAGCTCGATCTTCTCCTCGATCTCAATTTGTGTTTGCTTGTTCGAGTCTTTCCAAGTACCCACAGGTTCCTCTTTGATCCTTAGCATATCCATGCACCCTCATAGCTCCAGTGTATCCAAAACAACCTGAAAATGATGCATATATGCAAGAAATATGCAAATGCTAATGCAAGCATGTCTAAATCCTAAAATGGGACAAAAACTATAATAAATCTAAGTATTAGTGCAAAAGTATATGAAACACTATCCTAAATGAGTGCTAAATATGCGAAATATATGAGTATATCAACTCCCCCAAACTTGCCTTTTTGCTTGTCCTCAAGCAAACAAAGACAAATCCGAGATAGAGGTTTAAAAGTGGGAGCTCAATATCCAAGATTGTTAACAGTAATAATCAACTCAATATCCTAGTTCTTAATTCTAAAATGCATGTGAGTCCATCCTACTCCAAAAGAGTTAGCCATGCCCATTTCAACAATCAAATGCACTAAGATTTTAATCTAGATAAGTCTCCCTATCAAGCCAACTCTTTAACATTCATTAAGTTTCAAAACCGTGAATCATGACATTGCAAGGCAAGTGAATTCATTTGGCTAAGGGATTGGGCTTTTGAGATAAAAGTTATCTCAATTCATCTGGTTTCGCATGTAAACAAGGGTAACACTCAAAGAAGATTGAACTATATGCATAATGCTAAATGTAAAAGACAAGTGATGCATACAAGAATAGACTTTCATCTACCCGAAATGCTATCAATGATCCTAAACCCCTCTCATTCATTTTTTTGCTCACTCAACCTTCTAGAATCTACCCTTTTTCCCAAGGCTCTTTGTGACTTGCTAAACCCGTGAATTTGAAACACACTTCTTCTTTTAAAGCTCTAAGTGGGAAACTTCTTCAACCTATTACGCATAGCAAATGGCGTAATCTTTTCTTATTAACTTAGCTCTTCTTTTTATCTCTAGGTAGTTTTTCTTTTCTTTGGCCCCTTTTTGGCTGTTTTGACTTTCTTTTCTTTTCTTCTTAAGACTACCTAGCATTTTTTTGACTTTGAGCTATTTCCTTTTATACACAAGATTCACTATTTCAAACTATGCTTCCCCTTATTTTTCATCACGCCCTTATTCAATTCGCCGCCTCTTTCTTTCCAAACTTTTCCACAACTCATTAAGCATCACCACGGCCAACAAACCGCCAAATCCTAAGCCTAAAGCTAGCCCCAAAATTCAAGGCTAGAATCTACATGAAAGCCTAGACTTGTCGTCTCAAACCTAACACTTTACGCTATATTCAATCGAAATAAAGGCCTTACAAGTATTCACACAAAAACAATTGGCTTCAAAGGAGGTAAGGTATGGTAGGAGTTCTACTTGAGCTAGCAAGGGGGTGGCAAAGTGAGTAAGAAAGCTCAAGTATTTTCAATCCATGAATTCACTTTCAATGCAAGCATGATATTTAAATGTCAAGATTTGGTTTAAGTGAGTAGAGTTGGTTATCAATTTCAAGACTATATTTCGACAAAAATTTAGTTACAAATGAGGTGGTCCAAACATGGTTCTTCCTTACTTTCAAATGTATTCACAAGCATCAAAGAACTACTAACTAGGGTATTGAATTGATTACAAGAGTTAAAAATATACAAGGATTAGCTCATCATTGCTCCCAATGCAAATTAATGCAATTCTAAATGATAAAATTTCTAGACTCAATCCTAAAATATTTTACAATGCAAATGCAAGCTATATGAATTTTTTTGAAATATTTAAAAAATTTCTGATTTTTTTGTACTTTTCTATGCAAGTATATGTATGCATGAAGACTCAAAGATGTGAACACAAAATAAGATCCAAATAAAACATGTAAAAACACAAATTCTCCCCCAAACTTGAATGACAACGTCTCGGTGTCAAACAAGCTCAATAGGAGACCAAAAATCCAAGAGAAAAAATAAAAATGCATGATATGTACCAAGGTTGGAATTTGGTACCTCGGAGCTAGATGGCCGGAGCTTGAGGTTGCTCCGGTTCTCCTGCTCTTGCGTGGGGAGTCTTGTAGTATCCCGTTGTCTTTTCTTGGAGTTGGACGCTCTTGTAGAGAGAAGCGTTGTGGTTGGTTCGGCTCTCGGATCACTATCCCTCCGGTTGAATGTCTAGCTTCAATGGGCCTACTACAGGCGCCGTGCTCATCATTCAAGCTCATCTCAGAGCTATTATCCCTCTTGAGGTCCTTGACCTTTTTTACAAGCTTCTTGATCATCTTGCCTTGCCACTTATTGACCTTCCTCTGAATTTCCACAACCGAGGCAAGGAACATTTCAGCTTTGGTCCTTGGCTGGTAGTCTAGCTTGGGAAGATCAAAGTTCGGTGGCATTTCAGCATCCGAGGGAGGAGAGTGAGAGGGAGAACTCGTGTCTAGTGGTGGTGCTACTGGCCCTCCAATTGGTGCATAGCACTCTTGATCATCAGGTAAGAACTCAATGTTTCCAATGCAATCTAAAGTAGTCTCTTTAGGGTTCGGAAGAATGCATGTTTTCTTCTCATTCTTCTCGTTCTTGAACAGGTAAGCGTAATACCCTGGAGCTGGGGTTGGTCCTAGGGAGCTTGTTGTGACCATGTAGCTCTGATCCATGTAGGCACGTTAGGTGCATGCTTCAAAATCGGTGAAGACCACTCCGGCGCCTAGGAACAAAGGAGTGAGAAAACCGCCAATGAACACTGATGATGCATTTGCTCGTAGGGTCCATCCCTTATATTTCATCAGTGAAGAGGCTAAAATACAGCCATAGTTCATGTCATCCCCTAGATCATCTCCCATTGCTCCTTCTATGTTTTCCTCCTCATCGCACAAGATCTTCTTGAGCCCTTGGAAGAAAAAGCAAAGCTCCTTCTTGGTCATTGTCCCGGTTGTGCTTCTTTCGGAGAAAGTGTTGGCGAGGAGCTTGAGGGTGTAGCGTATCAACGGGCTCCTCACTTTTTTCACCTTGGCCGTGTTCTCCTTGTAATCCCCATCGCTTATGACGTCCCAAAATGCATTCGCTGATTTGAAAGCTGGGAAGTCCACAAGAGTGGCATTGGGATTGAGGCTGTATGCTTCACACAACTCAGGGATGCTGAGATCGTAAGCTTGCTTCCTGATCTTGAAGACCAAGTGACCCGTTTGTGGAGTGGGGATGATAGGATCTTCATATCCGAAGGTTAAGGTGGAGAAGAAGTCACGGGTTGCCTCGGGATACGTGGGGTAGTCCATGGTTGCTAGACAAGCAAGCCCCATATCCTTGAGCAGCTTGTCAAACTCATCCAACAGACCAGCCTTCTCCAAGAAGTCACGGCTTGCAAACTTCGTGGGTTCGAATTGCAACAACGAAAGCCTCTTTTTGGCTTTTCTTTCCCCTTTGCTCCATTTGACCTCTTCTTCCACGACTTGGTGCTCGATGATTTGCTGCTCAACATCTCTGTTTCTCTTTCGTGGTGTCATTGTACCTGAAAGACAAAACCTCGAAAGGAGGGTTTGATGGGAGCGACGGCCAGAAGCAAGAAGAGCATTTAAACTTTTAAACCCTAAGTAATGTTCCAAAATTTTAGGGAATATTCTAAAATAATTATCTAAATCTAGGGAAGATCTTTTTAAAACATGGGAAATCTCAGAATTTTCCCCCAAACTTAGATAATTTTCAAGATTCGAATATATATTCTCTAACAAGCTTCCCTTTTCACTCCTAAAAGCTAGGATTTGTAATGCAAGAGAATTTAGATTGGTATACCTTTCGAAATCCGTATGCAAGGAGTGAAAAAAATATAAGAGCTTATCTCTTTTGCCAAAACTCGAAAATAACACTCTCTCTATCTTTCTAAAAATAAATATACTTTTGCAAAACAAGTGAAGAGAGGGTGTAGTGGCAATGGTTTATAAAGAGTTTAAAATTTTGGAATACATCCAAGTGGTCTTGGGATTTGCGGTCAAAGCTCATCCTCCATGGTCAAAGGTGTCGGCATTGACCAAAATTCAAATTCAAAATGGGAGGGAAGAAGAAAGAGAGGGAAATTCGAAAACTCACATGGGCATGAGATCGAGTCATTTTGGTCGATCTAGACATCGATCTCATGCATATGTCGCCTGAAATCGATCATTCAGATCGATTGTTGCCTCGATTTGATTTTAATCGATTTGAAGATCGATTACCCTTCCCGTTCTAGGATTCTCTCAAGGCTAAGGATAAGTTCCCAAAATCAAGCTCCAAGGTCGATCTTCCACCCGTTTTAGTAGAGATCGAGTGAAGTGATCGATCCAGACTTGACACAATCCTCGAAATCGCTCCAAGCAAGGATGCCTTTGAAATCGTCATTTAAGCCGAGATGATGGATGAATGGTTTGGTGATTTGATAAACCGATCTGTGCTTTGAATCCTAAGCACAAAAGGATTTAGATTCTAGTATTCAAGGGCTAATCCTCACGAGAATAACTAGACATTAACACGCCTTACTAGCTTTCTGATTCTCTCAAGAAAAACTAAGTAAATCGCAGGAACAGAATTTGAATGCAAAGAGAGATTTCTTTGAAACAAAAATAAACTTTGGTTGATAAAAACTTGGTGAATGAAAAGATACAAGGTAAATGAGCTTATATAGGCTCAGAAATGAAAAACAAACGGTAATAAGCATTAAAAACAAAGCAAAGATCAAGCTGAAATAATGAGGGAAGATTTTGTAGCTGTTGGAAATGTTAATGTCTTAATGACTTGTATCTTGATAATTTCTGAATGATTCCATGGCTGGATAGTCTTCTAGAAGCTCCTTGACAGCCCACATAAATGTAATATGACCGTTGTTCATTGACCTCTCCAAGTGTGGAAGCATCTAAGTAAGAAAAGTCGAGTAAACGCTGGTTGAGGCTCCTCCGGTTTAGAAATTGCATAAATTTCTCATCTGAATCGTTTTTGATGTGAAACCAATTCAAAGAGCTTCCTGGTTGAGTCACGATTCCACGAAAAGTTGGTTTACAGCTTAATTCCTTCTGGTTCGGTCAGAATCATCCATTTAGTGCGCCTATGTCCAAATCGGGAAAGCTCCGATTTACCCAACTTGTAAAATTAATATCTCCTAAACCAAAATGAATTTGGTCTTGATTCCAACTCTCCGTAGACCTCTGATGAGTTTAGAATCCAAAAAAATTGGATTTGTTGCTTGTTTCATTTTGGTTTGGTCGGAGTGACTCAATAAGTGATCTTAGCTCTCCATTGAATCCATTGGAGCTTTGAATGGGTTTAAAACATGTAAACCGATTTGCCTCATTAAAACCTTTCCTGGAAAACCCATTGGGATAAAGCCTAAGATAAGGAAAAATAGTACAAATGGTCACATCCCATTTGTAAGCCTTGGCTTCTATTTGAGCTAAACTTAGCTCACATGTCTCCTTAGCTTCCCTCAGCTTCATGTTCTTCTCTTCATGCATCCTGGTTCCGTGCTCCTTGTCAAGTACTGACGTTTTAGCATTGATGCTTACGTCATACTTTCCCTCTTGAAGAGTTTTTGTCCTCAAAACATTAGAACCTGCATCAAATAACCTTAAGTTAGTTTCTGAAAAATCTTGAAAGTTTTGAAACTTACCTTGAGGGTTTATGGACTGGTCTGGGTATAAATGATCAATTAAGGAGGAGAATGGCATGTCTTTAGCTCTGTACAGCTCCATTGTTGGTTTAAACTCAGCTACTGGCGGTTTCTCCTCAATAAACTTCAGGTTTTCTCCATTGTTGCTCATGTTCTCCTCTTGCACAATTTGAGTTTCTCCTTCTACCAATGGGACAGTAGGCTTCACTTCTGGTGGAAAACTTCTTTTGAGAAAATCTTGTGCCACGTGTATGGGGTCTGCTGCTCGAGGTGGAAGTACATCAGGTGGCTTTGGTTCCTTGTAAGGTTGGTATGGTTCTTTGGACAAGCTGATTGCTTCAGCCTTTCTTCTTTCAAAGCGACCAAAGCAATTGTTGCTCTCTGTTCTCATTGCGTTGAGGGTCTCAGATAAGTTGGCAATGGCAGCCAGTATTGCTTGCACAGGATCAGGTGCATTGTCTCCCATTGTACCTTGCAATTAAAACAAACAAAGAGATCAAAATGTAACAAATAGGAAACAAAGTAGATAAATATTTTTTTTTTTTTAACTTAGGAAATAAATGCAACGGTGATATTAAGTTTATGGATGCAAGGACGAAATGTAAAACTAATGGACAAGGAAATGGATGCAACGGTCAAGAGAAATGAATAGAGATGGTATTATGGATTTAGCTAATATGGAAATGTCAATAACCCAAAAATGAATGCAAACAATAGATATGGCAAGGAAACAAACGACCCTTCCTAAAAAAAATCAAAAACACGTTTTCCTGGCCAGCAATGTTGACTTATGGATTCAAATGCAATGTTCTCTTCCTCTTTCTTTTGAGAATGAATGAAGAACAGAAACAACAACAATGGCAGAACAAAACAGAACACGATTTTTTTTTTGTTTTTTTTATTTTTGTGAATGAAGCAATAGAAATAAATCAAGCAACAGAAACAAAAGATTTTTTTTTTTTTTGATTTTCTGGA
The DNA here is from genome assembly GCA_020283515.1 of Alliaria petiolata. Lineage (NCBI taxonomy): Eukaryota > Viridiplantae > Streptophyta > Magnoliopsida > Brassicales > Brassicaceae > Alliaria > Alliaria petiolata. Next base: position 7,993,050 of record JAHZTW010000003.1, on the reverse strand, counting down.
AATAAGAACAAGCAAAACAGAAACAAAATTTTTTTTTTTGAGTTTTTATAAGAAATAAAAATTAAAGCTGAATGAAACAGATGCAAAAACTTAAAGAAAAGGATTGAAAACACCTGGATATGAGCTTTTAGCTCTGATACCAATGACACAATCCTCGAAATCGCTCCAAGCAAGGATGCCTTCGAAATCGTCACTTAAGCCGAGATGATGGATGAATGGTTTGGTGATTAGATAAACCGATCTGTGCTTTGAATCCTAAGCACAAAAGGATTTAGATTCTAGTATTCAAGGGCTAATCCTCACGAGAATAACTAGACTCTAACACGCCTTACTAGCTTTCTGATTCTCTCAAGAAAAACTAAGTAAATCGCAGGAACAGAATTTGAATGCAAAGAGAGATTTCTTTGAAACAAAAATAAACTTTGGTTGATAAAAACTTGGTGAATGAAAAGATACAAGGTAAATGAGCTTATATAGGCTCAGAAATGAAAAACAAACGGTAATAAGCATTAAAAACAAAGCAAAGATCAAGCTGAAATAATGAGGGAAGATTTTGTAGCTGTTGGAAATGTTAATGTCTTAATGACTTGTATCTTGATAATTTCTGAATGATTCCATGGCTGGATAGTCTTCTAGAAGCTCCTTGACAGCCCACATAAATGTAATATGACCGTTGTTCATTGACATCTCCAAGTGTGGAAGCATCTAAGTAAGAAAAGTCGAGTAAACGCTGGTTGAGGCTCCTCCAGTTTAGAAATTGCATAAATTTCTCATCTGAATCGTTTTTGATGTGAAACCAATTCAAAGAGCTTCCTGGTTGAGTCACGATTCCACGAAAAGTTGGTTTACAGCTTAATTCCTTCTGGTTCGGTCAGAATCATCCATTTAGTGCGCCTATGTCCAAATCGGGAAAGCTCCGATTTACCCAACTTGTAAAATTAATATCTCCTAAACCAAAATGAATTTGGTCTTGATTCCAACTCTCCGTAGACCTCTGATGAGTTTAGAATCCAAAAAAATTGGATTTGTTGCTTGTTTCATTTTGGTTTGGTCGGAGTGACTCAATAAGTGATCTTAGCTCTCCATTGAATCCATTGGAGCTTTGAATGGGTTTAAAACATGTAAACCGATTTGCCTCATTAAAACCCTTCCTGGAAAACCCATTGGCATAAAACCTAGGATAAGGAAAAAGAGTACAAATGGTCACATCCCATTTGTAACCCTTGGCTTCTATTTGAGCTAAACTTAGCTCACATGTCTCCTTAGCTTCCCTCAGCTTCATGTTCTTCTCTTCATTCATCCTGGTTCCGTGCTCCTTGTCAAGTACTGACGTTTTAGCATTGATGCTTACGTCATACTTCTATTTCTTATCCGAGATCGAGTGAGCTTGCTCGATCCACACCTTGTTTGAATATCCATTTCGAACTCACGGGTGGGTCATCCTCTCGAAATCGAGCTGTTCACTCGATCGTCTGGTCGATTTAAATTGAATCGACCATATTTACTCGATTTAGTAGTTCGATCTAGTAAAGATCGAGCTATGTCTGGCCGATTTACTACTCGATCCCGTGCCTGTTTTCTCCTGTCAAGGTCCAATGCATCTCCAAGAACGTGCTTCCTGATTCCCGATTCCTCTTTACTACAAACAGAGACAGAAAAAGCATAAAATAGAAAAAAGAAATATATACAAAGATAGTCATGGGATTGCCTCCCAAGTGCGCTTTTGTTTAATGTCGTTTATCTCGACTTTCCTTACTCCCTTTAATGTGGTGTTGCGACAAATGATCTAGCTGGAGACACGGTAGACCTTGGCCTCTGTTTAACCTCCATGGTGTAGACTGTGCTCATCATCTCCATTTCCTTTTCCTTGTCTTTCTTTACCTAACCGGGCGGGAGTAGAAACCCTGCTTGTGCGAACGGTTTGGACCATCCCTTGCTTTTGACTTTACACAGTATGGAGTCATTTTTTAGCTCGAATGGATGCAGGTTCAGGGCGCTGTTAGGCCGCGGTTTACCATCGGTCGACTTTCCCTTTTTCACATCCTAGAGAACCTTGAAAGCGTTCTCTTTCTTCTCTCTTTCCCGTGGTGTTTTCTCTTTGTGACAATCTTCTTCTTTGCAGTCGAAAAGAACTAGCAAGGCTTCTCCATAGGGTTCTTCCTCAGCCTCGATGTCGTCCCCAAGATCAGCTTTTCCCTCCCTTGCAACTGAGAGACAAGAAACCTTGGGCTTCCGCTTATGCTCCCCTAGAGAGGGTTTGGCACGTTTTCCATTCTCCTCGGCCCCGGAATTTTCATGGCTATTCAATCCATCATTTCCCTCTTGCCCAACGAGGATAGGTTTGTCCTTGCCTGGATCTGTCTTGTCCTTAGTACCTACTTGAAACACTTGACCGTTGATGGTAGGTTTCTTCACACCATTCTTGATTTCAAACTTGAAACTTGCACCTTTCCCTAAGTGTAGGGAAATCTTTCCATTCTTCACGTCAATTATTGCTCCAGAAGTGACCAAGAATGGCCTACCTAGGACAAGAGGATCCATGTCTTCCTCATCCATCTCCAAGACCACAAAGTCCGTTGGAATGGTTACATTATTTATCTTCAAAGGCAAATCTTCAAGCACTCCTTTTAGTAGCCTTGTGCTTCTGTCAGCTAGGACTAGGGAGACATTGCACTCCTTGAACTCAGTAGGCCCTAACTTCTTTGCAATGGAGTAAGCGATCAGGTTGATGCTTGCTCCCAAGTCGCATAGACTATTTTCAAACTTCAACAAGCCTATAGAGCAATGCAACGTGAAAGATCCGGGATCTCCTAGTTTCTTGGTCGTAATCTCTTTCGAGCTGATGACGTTGCACTCCTTGCTCACAACCACAGCCTTCTGTAGCTCCTTTGCTCTCCTAGCAATCACATCTTTTAGAAACTTGGCGCTTTTCGGCACAAGCGCCAAAGCATCAAGCAAGAGCATCCTCATTTCTATGTCCTTAATACATTTTTCAAACAAAGCCTTGTCCTTTTCAACGAGCTGCTTCTTAAACCTAGCTGGAAAAGGGAGTTTAGGTTTGTAGGGAGGGGGAACAACTTCTTGCTGCCTTGGTGTTTCCCTTACAAGTTCCTCCTCAACCGTTTCCTTGCCTTCCAAGGTCTTTCTATGTAGACGTCATGGACGGTGATTTCGTGGTCTTGTGAAAGATTTTCCTCCCCCTCTTGAAGCACAATGTCTCCATTGTCATCTGCTTGAGGTCGTGGAGTTAACACTTTTCCACTTCGAAGGGAGATCATGTGAGCATGCTCTCTCAGATTTGCTTCACATTTACCCAGTAAGGTACCTTGGCTTGAGGTGCTTGCCTTTCCCTTTTCAAACTGAGTGATCTTGTTGTTTAGATCGTTGATTTGGTTGAGAAGGTCGTTGTTGGCACTGTCTTGCTTAGCTTTTAATTCTGCNAAGATTTTCCTCCCCCTCTTGAAGCACAATGTCTCCATTGTCATCTGCTTGAGGTCGTGGAGTTAACACTTTTCCACTTCGAAGGGAGATCATGTGAGCATGCTCTCTCAGATTTGCTTCACATTTACCCAGTAAGGTACCTTGGCTTGAGGTGCTTGCCTTTCCCTTTTCAAACTGAGTGATCTTGTTGTTTAGATCGTTGATTTGGTTGAGAAGGTCGTTGTTGGCACTGTCTTGCTTAGCTTTTAATTCTGCAAGTCTTTTTCCCATGTTGATCTCGGTATTTGCCTGGTTTTGCATGAGCTGTTTTAGCAACGTTTGAACTTGGTCTTGAGCTGGAGCTTGACCTTGTTGTTGTTGTCCAAAACCAGGAGGGTATCCTCTGTTCCCTTGCTGTTGTTGCTGCCCTTGGTAGTTCCCTTGTGTTTGACCTTGAAATGTGTTCTTGTTCACATATCCGCCTTGGTTAACAACTTGTTTTTGTGGAGGGTATACTTGGTCTTGAGGATTCTCAACGTTGTTGCTTCGATATCAAAAGTTGTTGATGTTGCTTGGTATGTGGGGAAGTAACCTTGCGGTCTTTGATAGGCTTGTCCACCAACCCAATTGGCTTCCTCTTGACATTGCTCATCCAACTCATCTAAGACATTTGCTGCTTCACCAACGAAATGCACTTGCTTTTGGTTTGCAAGTACCAACTTGTCTATCTTGTCATGCAGAGCTTTCAACTCCTTCTTGTGTGCTTCTAGGTCTGACCCTTTAGGAGCTCGGTCATAATCCTCACTATAGTTCCCGTCACTCAACGCAAGATTCTCAATCAACTCCATTCCGGCCGAAACGTCTTGTCCAAGAAAGTTACCCTTGCTCGCCGTGTCTAGCAACATTCTGATCTTAAGCAATGCTCCCCTGTAGATGGTGCTTAGCAAGGATTCCTCACTGAATCCGTGGTGAGGACACTGAATGGTGTAATCTTTAAATCTGTCCATAACCTCGGAGAACGTCTCGTTGCTTCTTTGGGTGAAGACACTGATTTCACTCCTCAACCTTGCTGTTCTAGTGTTTGAGAAGAACCTTGTGAGGAATGCCTTCTTGCACCAGCCCAAGAGGTGATCGTTTCTTGGGGAAGGGTCTTTTCCCAATGGCGCGCCTTGTCAGCCGGAGCTTGAAGTTGTCTTCGGATATCCCATTTATCTTGATCATCCCGCATATTTGATCGAAGTTATCTAGGTGCTCCAAAGGATCCTCCATAGCAAGACCATGAAACTTATGGTTTTGCACCATAGAAACAAACCCCGGTTTGATTTCAAAGTTGTTGTTGTTTCCGGGTGGGGGGTTATACCGAATCGGTTTGTGTGGGTATTAGGAGCGTCCCCCGCACCAATAATCCTCGGCTCTCTAGGCACATGGTGAGGGTGACCATTTCCCCTACCTGCCTCTTGTTGCTGACCAGCAACATTATCTTGTTCTGCCATACCGTCTTGCACTATCTCGGTTTCAACGACTTGCACTCTTCTCAATCTTGCACTGCCGAGCAAATGAATATTATCTAGAGGCTGAAGGAGATCGTTGTTGCCTCTAGATCTTAGGTTCATGTACCTGAAAGTGCAACAAGATAGTAGAGTAATCTTAATGCTCTCAAACCAAAGATGGCAATGGCGCCAATTGATAAATAAGGTTTTAGTCTATTCTTCAATTTCTAAAGCATCTTTGTTCATTGTAATACTTAAGGTTAATCAATCCAACCTTCGGTGAGAGCACACTAAGAATCCAAGAACTTCTTAAAGCTAAGTCATTTTCGGTTTTAGATGAGAAATTAAATTTTTAAAACTACTTGCTCAAAACAGAAAGACTTCAAATTTAAACTAGAGACTCTATGATATTTTAGGGAATTTATAAAATTATAAGCTTGGCAAGAAATAAAGTATAGGAATTTAAAACTCAAAATGCAAGAACTAGGCGATTTCTAACAATTTCAAGCAAGAAACTTTGGTAACAAGAAAGATTGGTTTTTGATTGTCAAATATAAAATGGTAGATTTGAGGCTAAGGGATTATGTCAAAGGGGGTTAAAGGATCGATCTTGGGTTTTTGCCAAAATGGGTCTTCTCATGAAAGAGCTAACTTTAAGCGTAAGAGGCGATTGAAGATTCTCCCATGGGTTGTGGGTAGAATCACTTCACCAATCCTCCCTCCAAACCCATGGTTTCTGGTGGAAAGAAAGATTGATGAGCATGAAAAGATCAAACTTAACTTGGCTTGGCTAGTCTCCAAAAGCTCACTATCGTGGTTTGGAAAAGCTAGCCTCTTGGATTGGGGGTTCCGAAATCTTTCAGCTCTATGGAGAGACAGAGAAATCTCTATGGGTACAAAGATCTCTCTCGAGCATTCTTGGCGTAAAGCGCCCCAAAACCAAGAAGAGTTAAGGATTAAGGGCTTGGAAAACCCAAAATCTAATCCCTTAAACCTCCCTTAAACCCTCGGCCTCAAACCTTAATGGATTTACTCACTACGCATGATTAAAGCAGATGAAAACGTAGATGAAGAAGAGATGAACATGATTAAACTACTAAGCAAGAAAGATTAAGAGAAGTACTTAAGATTAAAACAAGATTAAGGTTTTACAAAAACAAGAAAAGCTTAAAACTAAAAATGGAGGCTTAAGACTCAAAGAAGAAGGAGACAGATCGTTATAAAAGATTGTCCACCCAAAAATAGGGTAAAAACGTTTTATACCAAAAAGGGAAATGGTCCCCTCACTAAAATCCAAAATGTGAGCTGTGCGGATAAGGTTAGAGATCGACCTCGGTCGTCGAATTCTCGCTCGATCTTCTGCATAGAACGTCTTCTTTTACCCGATCGTCGGGTCGATTCAGTGGGTGAATCGAGTGCTTCCTTCGATCTTCTGCTCGATCTACAGACGATCGAGTCGGGACCTCGATCTGGCCCTCGTTCTTCCTGGACTTATTTTCCACGTCCGTACAGTCGCACGATCATCTTGGTCGATCTAAGATCCGTTCTTCTTCCTTGAAACGACCCGAATGCCTCGATCTTCTGGTCGATCTCGTCTAGATTGACCTTCCTAGCTCGATCTTCTCCTCGATCTCAATGCATGTTTGCTTGTTCGAGTCTTTCCAAGTACCCACAGGTTCCTCTTTGATCCTTATCATATCCACGCACCCTCCATAGCTCCAGTGTATCCAAAACAACCTGAAAATGATGCATATATGCAAGAAATATGCAAATGCTAATGCAAGCATGTCTAAAACCTAAAATGGGATAAAAACTATAATAAATCTAAGTATGAGTGCAAAAATATATGACAAACTATCCTAAATGAGTGCTAAATATGTGAAATATATGAGTATATCAAAAAGGGAGAAGAAAATGGTCTTTTCTTGTGGCCAAATTTAACTTCCTATAATCAATGCACATCCTGTGGCCAGTTATGGTTCTAGTGGGATTAGCTCATCCCCTTTCATTCTTAACCACAGTGATTCCTCCCTTTTTGGCACACAATGGACAGGTGAAACCCGAGTGCTATCCGAAATTGGGTAGATAACACCCGCATCTAGAAGCTTGAGAATCTCTTTCTTTACAACTTCTTTCAAATTATGGTTTACCCTTCTTTGATGTTCTATAGAAGTCATATATTCATCTTCTAAATGTATCCTCTGTGTTCAAAGAGAAGGAGATATGTTCTTGATGTCATCCAAATAATAACCAATGGCTCTCCAAAACTTTCTCAATCCGCATAAAAGGGAGGATAGTTCATCTTCACTCAAGTTTTCATTGACAAATGACCGGGTAAGACGAGTTAGGACCTAAGAAAGCGTACATTAGCCCTTGTGGAAGAGGTTTGAGCTCCACCTTTGGTGCCTTGCTCACACCAATCAACCCGAAACTTGGACTTGTTCTCATGCTCAATACCCAAAGAGCTTATCTCCTCTATCACGCATCCTCCCTTGGTCTTGTGCTCAATCTCCATGAAAGAAACCTCCTCTTCTAGGGGTTTGTGTGAATCAAACAACTTCAAGTATCCCAAGCTTGCTCCATGTAGGTACCCATTCTTGTCGTGCTCCTTTGTCAAGGCTACTTGATGATCGTCTTCCATAGCTAACTCTTCAAGATACTCATCCGCCAACCGATCCATTGTATCTACCCAAAAGGTTTGGCCCTCACTGGTTGGTTTTTTCAAAGCATCATTGATGTCATACTTGAGTACAAAGTTCTTCCCCAAGTGCAAATCAATCTTGCCTTTCCTAACATAAATGACAACTCCCGCGGTGGCCAAGAAAGGTCTCCCAAATATCAATGGATCCCTTGGTTCTTCATCCATCTCTAGGACCATAAAATCGGTGGTAACCTCAACATTCCCTATCATAACCGGTAAATCCTCAAGCAATCCAATTGGGAGCCTAATGGACCTATCTGCTAGCACTAAAGAGATCCTACACTCCTTGTAGCGACTGAAACCAAGTCTTCTAGCAACCGAGAGTGGCATTAAACTCACACTAGCACCAAGATCACACAAGCAGTGGTTGAATGCCAAAGGTCCCAAAGCACAAGGAAGAGTGAAACTTCCAGGGTCAGTTAATTTTTTGGGAACAATTGTCCTTTGGATGATGGCACTACATTCATGAGTGAGGACTACCATTCCTTGCAACTCCTTGGTCCTTTCCATACCAGCATCTTTAAGGAACTTGGCATATTGAGGGACTAGCATGAAAGCATCCATTAAGGGCATTGTTACTTGGATTTCACTCGTTTGCTTGTCGAACATGGCCTTATATTTCTCCACAAGTTGCTTCTTGAAGCGACCCAGGAATGGTAGTTTGGGTTTGTAAGATGGTGGAACAAAAGGAGATCCCTTGTAGGTTGTAGGTGCCTCCCTTTCTTTGGCCGCAACCTTGTCTTTACCCACTCTTTGAAGTACATCATTATCAACAACTACTTTCTCATCATCTTGAATGATCATCCCCCCCCCCCCATCTTGGTTTTTAATGTCCTCATTGACTTTGTATGGAGGTTGTCGAGAAGGTAGTGCTTTGCCACTTCTCAAAGTAATGGCATTGACACATTGTTGAGTTCTAAAAATTGGAGAAGTTCCATTGTTCTCCATGTGTTGGATTTTGGAACTCAATGTTGCAAACTTTGAATTGAGGTCATTGTAAGAACAATCCACTTTGTTGCTCATGTCCTCGATTTTCTTGTTAACCTCATTGGTCCCATTGGTTTGGCTTTGAAGGATTTGTTGTATCATGCTTCTCATATCGAAATCATGTTGGAATGAGTTGCTTGCTTCTCCTTGAGTTGCGAAACTTAGTGGGTACCCTTGTTGTTGGTGGAAGTGTCTTCGATTCCCTTGGTAGTTAGTCTTGGGAACAAAGGCTTGTTGTCTTTCGTGAATTTTGTAGGTGGGGTTCCAATAGTGTTTGTTGAAACCCATTGGGAAACGTTGCCCTCCAACATAGTTGATCTCTTCTTGTGTTCCATCATGCATCTCTTGATGAAAACCAAAACTATCCTCATATGTACCAACATAATGAACCGGCTTTGAGGAGGCGTGGAGTAGCTTATCCATCTTCTCATTTAGAGATCTCATCTTCCTTTTCCTTTGTTCCTCATGTGTGCAACCTCATTCGTCGAAGAGCCATCATAATAATCACCATAGTTCCCTTCACTTTGAGCTAAGTTCTCTACAAGCTTAAGACCTTCTTTAACCTCTTTACCCAAGAAGTTCACATTGCTAGCTGTGTCGAGTAGCATCCTATACTTAGGAAGAACACCCCGGTATAAGGTGCTAAGGAAAGACTCATCCGAAAATCCATGGTGTGGACATTGAGTAGTGTACCCCTTGAATCTTTCCCATGCTTCACAAAAACTTTCCTTAGCCTTTTGATTGAAACTAGAAATCTCATTCCTCAACCTTGCTGTCATTGTGTTGGAGAAAAACTTGGCCAAAAATGCCTTCTTGCATTGATCCCAAGAAGTGCTTGAACCTTGAGGTAGATTCTTTTCCCAAATGTGAGCTCTATCCCCAAGGGAGATGGGAAATAATCTCAACTTGAACCCATCTTCAGAGATACCATTTATGTTGGTCAAGCTGGATATCCTCTCAAACTCATCCAAGTGGTCTAAATGATCCTCCATATCCAACTCATGAAACTTATTTTGTTGAATCATTGAAATCAGCCCACTCTTGATTTCAAAACTATTGTGCTCAACCGAAGGAGGAGTAATACCATGGCGAGTAGTGTGAGTTCGAGGAGAATCACTAACCCCAATGTGTCTAGGTCGCCTTGGTGGTTGTCAATTACCAACCACACCTTGTGCATGATCTATACCGAAACTCTCAAAGCAAAGTGTTGTTGTTGTGTATGTACCTATAAAGAGAAAGAGTAGTCCATGCAAAAGAGATTGGTAATCAAAGAAAAATTAAGCTTAGTCTCAAGAAGAATTAAAATCCTAATGGTTAAACCAAATCTCAAATGTCAACGGCGCAAAATTGATAAGAGCATTTTTCCTTGTTCTTAAACAATTACTCAAACCCCACTCATGTCATTGTAGTGTTTGAGGATCAATCCATAAGGGTATGATTTAGACAATAGGAATGCATAAAACTTCTTAATCTAAGCAAGCAATAAAGTTTTGAGGTTTAACTAACAACCTAAGTGATCAAACAAACCAAAGAAAAGTTATTAACTGATATACTCATAAATTCGAATGTTTTCACATCCTTTCTAGATAGCTTTGCATCCATATATGCATTCATTTGGTTACTCTTAGTCCAAATTGCATCCATATTAGGTTTTAGTGAGTTTTAGCGTAGGTTGTTGTATATGTGTACATATTGAATCTTTATTAGATGCTTTGGAGGCTTGGATGACCTCTATGGAGCTTTGGATGACAAGGAGGAAGAAGAGAAAGGAGCCAAACAAGAAGCAGACAAGTTTTAGAAGTGTATCGACCTTGGTGTCGAGCTACCAAGGTCGATATAGCCTGGTAGAGAAGACGGAGTAGGTGTATCAGACGTTTGTATCGAGCTACTAAGCCCGATACAAAGCCTACCCGGAGTTTTGGAAGAAGCGTATCAGGCATTTGTGTCGGACTGCTATGCTCGATACAAACCTCAATCGAAGATCAAGCCGGGCGTATCGGGCATTTGTGTCGAGCTACTAAGCTTGACACACTCCTTGCAGAAAACTTTTAGCTGCGTATCGAGCTGCATGTCGACCTAGCAAGCTCGATACGCTGCCTGATTTTACCCTAAAACCGGGTCAACACGCGATTTGTCCCGAGTTGACCCGATTCGTCCACTGTTCACTATAAATAGGAAAAGACCTAATTTTTCCTAAGTATCTTTTAATCTTTTGTTCTTGCTTAGGAAACTTTTCTTTTTGATTTTTAAGTGATTTTGTAAGACATTTCATTTGAGTTTATGCAATTTAGTACTTGTCTTTATTAATCTTTCATTCTCTATCTCTCTAATCATGTTTATCTCTATTTCTTTCATAGGATTTGAGGGTTTAACCATGATTAGTGAGTAATTTCATTAGGGTCTAAGGATGGGTTTGATTTAGGGTGTTTTAAGGGTTAATCTTGATGTCTAGGGTTAGATCTTCTCATTTCCCTCATTGTTTAGTGTTCTAAATGCTAGTTTAGCCATGATCAAGCTAGAACTAGGCCTTAGGGAATTTCTCACCCACAAGGTGTCTTTTGAAATTCCCCAACCAACTAAACAAGGGATTTACATTCCTATCTCATAAAAGTGATTGTCTATGGTGTTTATTAGCACTTTAGAACTGTTTCTTTTTGCTTGTTAGCTTCTTTTTCAGAAATGAAAGTTTGTTCTTGATTAGGATGATTAATAAAGGGATTAGTGCCATGAATGTGGATTAGTCTAGCTTTTGAGTTCTAAGCTTAGGGATTAGCATATTATGTTATTGATTGACATCAAAGATTGATTCTTGAAACACCTTAGATTGATCACCCCATCCTTGGATTCGTTTTAGTCAATTGATAATCTTGATTAGTAGTTAATTAGCTTTTAATTTGTTTGATTAGTGCTTTCATTACTTAATTAAGGTGTTAGAAACTTTTTTTGGTTTGTTTGATCACTTAGGTTGTTAGCTAAACCTCAAAACTTTAATTGCTAGCTTGGATTAAGAAGTTTTATGAATTCCTATTGTCTTAACCATTTCCATATGGATTGATCCTCAAGTATTACAATGATATGAGTAGCTTGGGTAATTGATACTGTGAAAAACCTTGTTATCAATTTGGCGCCGTTGCCATTTGGATATTGGTTGGAGCATTAGGATTTTAATTCATCTTTAGATTAAGCTTTATCTTTCACTTTTTGCTTACTAATCTCTCTCGCTTTGTTTGCTCCTTGTCACTAGGTGTATGAACTTGAGGTTTAGTGGACACAACAATCTAGTTGAGCCTCTAGACAACATCAACAGCGTCACTATAGGAGCTTTTGTAAGAAGAGAACGAGAACGCTTAGCACATCTAAGGCGTTTGGGAATGGATATTCCACAAGGACAAGGTGGTAATGGGATACCACAAAGGAACCAAGGGAATGGAGGTCAAATCCCTAGAGTTCCTCAACATCCTCCACGCCAACCTAGGCATATTGGGGCTGGAAATGCTCCTAATACTCATGCAAACAGTCAAGGTATCATACCCCCTCCAGTTGAAAACAACAACTTCGAAATCAAGAGCGTGTTGATCAACATGGTGCAACACAACACGTTCCAAGGGTTAGACCACTTAGATGAGTTTGATAGGATTTGTGATATGACCAAGATCAATGGCATATCCGAAGATGGTTTCAAGCTAAGGTTGTTTCCCTTCTCTCTTGGAGACAAGGCACATCTATGGGAGAAGACACTTCCAAGGGGTTCAATAACTTCATGGGACCAATGCAAGAAGACTTTTCTTGCAAAATTCTTCTCCAATACTAGGACCGCACGGTTGAGGAATGAGCTATTTAGCTTCACCCAAAAGAACAACGAGAGCTTTTGTGAAGCTTGGGAGAGGTTCAAGGGTTACACTACCCAATGCCCTCATCATGGATTCTCTGAAGAAACTCTCTTGAGTACCCTCTACCGTGGTGTTCTCCCCAAGTTTAGGATACTCCTAGACACAGCTAGTAATGGAAACTTCTGAGGAAAAGAGGTAGAAGAAGGTCTTGAGCTTGTGGAGAACCTAGCCCAAAGTGATGGGAATTATGGTGAAGACTATGATAGCTCTTCAAGGAGTGATAGCTCTTTTAAGGACCAAAGGAGAAGGAGATGAAATCCCTCAATGAGAAAATGGATAAGTTGCTTCAAGTCTCACAAAAGCATGTTCACTTTGTGAGTGATTGTGACGAGGGTCAAGGAGTACAACAAGATTTGAATGAGGATTGCCAAGAAGAGGTCAACTATGTGGGTGGCCAAGGTTATCAACAAGGCTACAACAACAACTATAGGAACAACAATCTTTCCTATAGGAGTACCAATGTGGAGAACCCTCAAGATCAAATCTACCCTCAACAAGGACAAAGAGGTCAACAAAAGACCTTTGTCCCTTACAAGCAACAACGAGGTTTTGTTCCTAAAACCAACTACCAAGGGAACAATCAAGGCTACGAAGGGAATTTTCAGTCCAAGTAAGGTCCTCCACCGGGTTTCACACAAGATTTGGATTTGAGGAATGTTTTACAACAAATCCTCCAAGGTCAAGCAAGTAGTGCTATGGATGTGAGTAAGAAGATGGCCAAAATCCACAACAAGGTGGATTGTTCTTACAATGACCTCAATTCCAAGTTTGACACTTTGAGCTCCAAAGTTAAGCAACTAGAGAACAACAAGGGGATTGCTTCCTCATCTACACGAGCTCAAAATTCTTTGCCCGGTAAACCCGAAACCAACCCCAAGGAATATTGCAATGCTATCTACTCTATTGATGAGGAAGAATATGAGCGTGTAGTAACTGAATTTGAGCAACTATTTGAGTGTCCTGATGATGAAGCTATATTCAATGAGGACATTGAAGTTCAAGTTGGGGAGGCGGTCATTGAAAATGACCATTTGGTTGTTGATAAACCAATGGGTAAAAAAGAGCTTAAGGAGGACGTGATCTTTACACAAACAAGTATTGTTGCCAAGGAAAGAGAAGTGGCTAAGAAGACTGAAGTTGGGGCTTATGATCTCCTTGTCTACAACCAACTTTCTCTATACTCCCTCTGAAGCTTGAGAGTACCTTCTTTTGTGCCTTAGTCAAGGATATGCTTTCCAACATAGAGAAGGTTGAAGAGCTAATAGAAGGTCTAGATTCATCAAGCACAGCAAAGAATGAGTCCAAGGTGATCCCAAAGCTTGGTAATCTGGGAAAATTTTTGATTTCTTGTTCTCTTGGGGACTTGAAGATTGATGAAGCTGATATACTTAGATATTTAATACATTCACCATGCATTTAGGACATATTTGCATTCATATTGCATTCATACTTAGAATGATCATAGTTTTTGTCCCATTTTAGGTTCTAAGACATGTTGCATTAGCATTTGCATATGTTCTTGCATATATGCATCATTTTTCAGGTCATTTTGGTGTGCATGGAGCTAGTTTGGATAGTAGACATGGACAAGAAGAACTAAGGAATTGATTGGAGTCAAGAAGAAACTTGGACAAAAGGCTGAAGACCAGATCGACCAGCAGAACGACCAGCAGATCGACCGGCAGGTCGATCCAGGCCAAGAACGGCGCGCAGATCGAGATCGATCCAAACACCAACGGCCGCAGCGGATCGATCGATCCACCATAGATCGATCAATCTACAGTTTGACAGATCGGCCAGCATACAGATCGATCCACAGATCGAGCAGCCGGTCGATCCCAAGTCCAACGGCCAAGGACGGATCGATTGATCTGTGCCTCTGTTTTTTCCTTTTTTTGGCCACCAACCCCTATCTTGTCTTTTATGAAGGTGCCATCATTCTTGGGGCTATATAAGACATCCTACCCTATTTTTCTTGAGAAGCCACAAAATTTTAGAGTTCTCTCCTTCTTCTTTAGGTTTAGCCACCACTTTTGAAGGTTTTTATGCTTTTTGGTTTGTAAACTTTAAGCTTTGATTTTCATCAAGTATTTTATCTTTAATATCTCTTCTTGTTCTTAGCTAAGCATGTTCTTCATCTCAAACACAGAGTTTAAGAGAGATTCGAATATGGTTAGTGAGTAAATCGTCAAGGTTTAAGGTTTTTGTGATTAGGGAGGTTTAAGAAGTTTAACTTGGGGTTTTTCTTGTTCTTCATCTCATTCTCTTCTTGGATTTGGGGGGGCTAAAAGCCTAGAGATGCTTGAGAAAGATCTCTTTGATTTTAGGGATTTTCTTATCTCAAAAAGACTTAGGAAATCCCATAAACCCAAATCCAAGAGACTAGCTCATCCTTTCCCTCACACCATGGATGTTTAGGGAGCTAGTTAGGCCATTTTAAAGATATTTACTTTATGTTCTTCAGCCTATTTTTCAACCATACACCATGGGTTAGGACGAAAGGTTGAAAAAGGATTTTTACCACAAACCATGGAAAGATCTAGCTTTTGTTTATTAAGGCCTAGAGATATCTCATTAGGAATGTGTAGTTCTATTTTTATAAAACCCAAGTTCGAATCTTAAACCTCTCTAAGCATGAACCTCAACCTTGAATCTATTTCTAGTATTTGAATCTTCAAAGCCATCATCTTTTAGTTTTAAAGTTAAATCTTTTCTCTTAGCTTGTTAAAATCATCTAGTTTGCTTAATAGTTTGTTTAGAGTATCTTAATTCGAAAACTTGTGTTCCTAAATGTTTTATAGTTTCTAAAATAGCTTAGAGTATCACTCATTGGCCTAGTAATCATTTAGAAGTCGTTATATTTTTATAACTAGTTTTTATAATTCATCTTAGATTGTTAGAAATTGCCCACTTGGTCTGTCTTTAACAATTGGATATTTAAAACTAGTAGCGCGGTCATTAAAATGCTTAGAAGTAGCCTATCAGTAGTTTAACCCATCAGTAGAATTGTTAAAATTGTTTTCATAATCGTTTGATAGCTGCAAGTAGTTTTTACAATTTGTTTCCCTCATTTAAAACTGAAAATCGCTTAGATTTGCTTGAGCTCTTGTATTCTTGGTAACTTTCAACACATGATTTGGATTGATACCTAAAGTATTACAATGACATTATGAGGCCATAGGATTGATTAGAAAACACGAAAAAGTTCTCTTATCAGAAGCTTTGTGTGATTCCGGCTCAAGTGTCAATGTGATGTCCCTTGAAATGTTCAAGAACCTTGGGGTCGCTACTATGAAGAAGTACTCCTCACACATCACCTTTGTTGATGCTTCCTCAAGGCAACCAATGGGCCTTGTGGAAGATTATCCATTGAGAATTGGTGAATGTCTAGTTCCAACTGACTTAATTGTGATGGACATGGTTCAAGCAGCAAGGCTACCTCTTCTTCTTGGGACACCCTTCTTCAACACAGCTGGTGCAAGCCTTGACTTCATCAACAAAAGGGTCATCCTCAAGAATGTGGATGCTAAGGTCTTTTATCCTATTAAACCTTCTTCTTTGAGCCTTTGTGGGACGATCACGTGTGACACCAAGAAGGCTGAAGAGGGACCACCCAAGGAGCAGCTAATGGGTCTCACTTGCGCGGTAAATAGAGGAGAATGAATCTGTTGATCATAATGAGTACGATGGAACAAGCTTTGATGGTGAGAGTCTTCTACCAATGTTTGATGGGCTCAAGATTGTGGTGCCTATAGCTGAGCCACATAAGAGGTCTAGGAAGAAGAATAAGGTGCTGCAAGCTGGAGCAAGCGCCATGTATATCAGGAAAGGAGATGGGAAGCAAATTTGTTCACCCCCATGCCTAAGGGTTTGAAAAGTCAAGCTTAGTGACTTTAAACAAGCGCACTTAGGAGGCATTCCCATGTCTATCTTTGTATATATTTGCACTTTTTTATTCAATAATGTGTTTTCTAGTGTTTGTGGATGATAGGTTTCAATCAAGGAAGTTGGGCCAAGAGCAAAAGCTTGCCAAGAAAATTTCGGCGCTGTGCCGAGCTGTGTATCGAGCTACTAAGCTCGATACAGCTCTCACAGGGATCACGGAGTGCATGTATCAGATGTTTGTATCGAGCTTAGTAGCTCGTTACAAACTCGGCCAGGGATCTTCAACATCTGTATCGGGCATCTGTATCAAGCTACATAGCTCGATACAGTTCTAAAAACCCGCATCTGCAAGCGTATCGAGCTATGTATCAACCTACTAAGCTCGATACGCTCCTTTTTCAGGTAATTTAACGAGGTTTGACCGGTTTAATTAACTCGAAATAAACCGGTTCTCCCCTCTTCTTCTTCCCCAAACACGAAAAATAGCCCTGTTCACACACACACTTGCGATTTTTGGGTCTCTCTCTCTCAATTTTCAAGCAATCTTAGTGATTTCAAGCGCCTCTTGCTAGATTTCTTGTGCTCTCATTGATTCTAAGTCAATCTCATTCGTCCTCTCACTCGCTCACAAGGTAAACAATCCAAAAACCAAGTTTTTCATCTTTTCCTCTAATGGTGGAAAATTTGGGAATTTTTGCATTAGGATGTTCGAATTGATTTTTTGTGGCTTGGGAAATGTTTGATTATGGTTAAGGAGTAGATTTCGAGTGCTATACTAGGATTTCCATGGTTAATTTTTGAAAATTTGACATATAGGGTTCATGATTCGAAAATCCAAATTAAACTCTTGAACCTTGTTAGATTTTTGGGCTTTCACTTGCATTAGTTTGCATTGATCATGCTTATGGATTGCCAATAGATAGCACTCGAATTTGGACAATTTGAAAATTTTGTATTTGCCAAATTTTGCTAAGTGTGGAATTGGGAGGAAATTCGAAAATTTGGCATTGATCTTGTTTGTTGCTTGCTAATTGCCACAATTAGTTGTTCAAAATTAGTTGCTTACTCTCTCCACAAGCTTTGTCTCTCTTGTAGGAACAATGGGAAGAACTAGAGAAGATGCAACGAGCCGAGGAGCAAGCTCTCAAGCAAGATCATCAAAGAGCCAAGGGTTTAAGAAAGTGGTTGAGGACCAAGATGTTGAAAGCGAGGAGGAACAGTTGGTGCTTGGATCAAATAAGAAGGCTACCACGAGAGCTTCAAAGGGGAAATCAAAGGCCACACAAGAGTTGCCTAAGAAGAAGCTCACACCCGAGGAACTCCTCAAGGCAGTCATGGGCATGTGTTTCAAGGCGACGAAGTACCCGCACGAGCAGACGTTGCGAGCCTTGGGGATCTTTGAAGACTTCCAAACCTTATTCAAGAACATGGGTTTGGCAAATTTTATCACCATGGCCCGTCCCGCTTACAAGCTCGCGACATGTGAGTTCCTATCTTCCCTTACCGCACACTTCTACTTTGACGGTGATGATTCACCACCGCGAGATGGTCATGGCTTCATCAAGTTCAAGATCCATAGGACCATCTACACAATATCCTTCCGCCAACTGAACGAGATCTTTGGCTTCAAAGAAGGAGAAAGGAGAACAAAGATGCTCCCCATTGATGAGTGTTAGTTGAAAGGCTTATGGGAGACAATCGCAGTTGGGCAGTTTAAACCGGGAGGAAGCACGAGGACTATGATAAGGCATCCGGTGTTGAGGTATACACACAAGGCTCTTGCTCACACCTTCTATGCAAGGAAGAAGGCCGAGAAAGTCACCAAGGAGGAGCTCGAGCTGCTAGACGTGGGTCTCTCCAAGTTCATCGGGTTTCACACAAGAAGAGGCACAAGAGTCCGAGGAGATAGGACATGAACTAGCATGATTAGCCTATTGGTTAGGCAGTTGCTCTCCTACCAAGATGGGTTGTTTTGATGAAGGACAAGGATCCCGAGCTTAGCATCGACGGGATCATAACACCGATCCTCGAGGTTTGTGGGCATTGGCTAGGGACGGATGGCCTTGAACCTAAGTGGATGGACATCTTCTACCTTGGGAGGACTATGTTTCTCTCGGGAAGGTTAGGCCACCGGTTCGCCTACAAGTTCGCGGTAGACACAAAGACCGAAGCCTAGATTTGTCTTCCGAACCCGCAAGCCACCTCACTCCAAGATATCTCCCACATCGACTTTGTTCCCCCATATGAAGACCTCTACAATCGCACTATCAATCCGCCTCTCGACTCCATTGTCAAGAGAGGGATGTTTGAGTTTGACCCAAGCCAAGTCCTTGAAGAAGAAGAAGAATTGGAAGAAGAGGATCAAGCTCCAAGCCTGGTTTATGGTAGTGACAGATACTACTTCCCCTCTTGCAAAGACCCGATGCCAAGTCCAGCATTGAGAGAAACCCATGCATACATCGGTCTTCTCAAGAGGTGGAACAAGTATCAAGACCGGGCTATTAAGAAGCTCGGCGAGACAGTGAAAGATTTGAAGAAGACAGTCAAGGGGCTAAAGGCCATCATCAAGGGAAAGTCATCCACGAGGGGTAGAGAAGAGAGCACAAGCGGTGTGGCCGAGGAAGAAGCTGAGGGAGAGAGCGAAATGGACCTTGATAGGCGCCATTTATTCCAGGTGAACCCAAGGGAAGCGGTCCAAGTAGACCCACCTTGCTCTTCCTCCCACGAAGCACGGCCAAGGAAGAGAAAGCCGAGCCGATCTCCCTCCTCGAGTAACCAATCACTTTCTCTGGGATCCTCCTCCTCTTCACAGTTTTGAGGTACCTCCACCTCCTTTGTATATATTTCTTCTAGTTTTTCATTTTGTGTTTTATGTCATGTTGATTGAGGTCTCCTCTAGACTTTTATTAAACAAGGGACTGTGTAATTTAAGTTTGGGTGAGAGGTTGAGAGATTTGACAATGTGTTTTGTGAGTCTTATTTTCCTTTTATGCATTTTGAGTCTCATGCATTCACTTAAGGCATAGTAAAAACCAAAAAAAAATTAAAAATTTTCCACAAAAAAAAAATCATTTAGATGTTGCATTTGCATTTTAGGATTGAGTCTAGTTGCATTACATGTAGGAATTGCATTCATATACATTGGGAGCAATGATGAGCTAATCCCTGTAGAGTGCCAACTCATGTAATCAATTCAATGCCCTAGTTAGTAATTCTTTGATGCATTTGAATAAGTCTAGAAAGTAAGGAAGAAACATGCTTGGACCACTTCACTTGCCACTAGATTTTGGTCGAAATAGGGTCTTGAAATTGATAGCCAACTCTACTCACTCGAAACGAAATTTGACATTTAAATATCATGCCTTGCATTGAAAGTGAATTTATGGATATTAGACATATTTGAAATTTCTTACTCACTTTACCACCCTCTTGCTAGCCCAAATAGTGCTCCCACCTTACCTTACCTCCTTTGAAGCCAAATGTTCTAGTGATATTGCTTGTGAGGCCTTATTTTGATTAAACTTAGCATAAAGTGTTAGGTTTGAGACGACAAGTTTAGGCTCTCATGTAGATTCTAGCTCTCAAATTTTGGGGCTAGCTATAGGCTTAGGATTTGGGGTATGGTGTGTGGTATTAATGGGTGCTTTGAAATGAGTTTTATGCTTGCATTTTGGCATGTTGAGTTGTGGAAAGGGAGTAGAGAGAAGGGAATGAAAAAGGGCTGTTGGAAAGCATAGTTTGAAATGGTGGATCTTGTGTTTAAAAGAAAAGAAAAGAAAAAATCAAAAGAGCCAAAAAGGCTAAGGAAAAGAAAATGTTACATAGAAATAAAAAAAGGAAGGGCTTAGTTGTTAAAAGATCACACCATTCGCTATGAGTTAAAGGTAGAAGAAGTTTCCCCTTAAGTGCTATAAAAGGAAGAAGTGGTTTATGAGATTCATGGGTTTAGCAAGGCACAAAGAGCCTTGGAAGGAAAGGGTAGCTTTAGAGGGTTGAGTGAGCTTTAAAAAAAACAGAATGAATGAGAGGGGTTTAGGGCCATTGATAGCATTATGGGTAGATGAGAGTCTAGTCTTGTATGCATCACTTGTCTTTTACCTTTAGAATTATGCATGAAGTTTAATCCTTTTTGAGTGAAACCCTTATGTGAATTGGAAGCCACATGAATTTAGATCATTTTAATCTCAAAGCCTAGTCCCGTAGCCAAATGAATTCACTTGCATTGCATTGTCATGATCCACGTTTGCAACTTAATGAATGTTAAAGAGTTGGCTTGATAGGGACACATATCTAGATTGAGACCTTAGTGCATTTGATTGTTGAGATGGGCATGGCTAACTCTTTTGGAGTAAGATGAATTCAAATGCATCCTAGAATTAAGAACTAGGACATTGAGTTGATTATGTTTGTTAGAATTTTTGGATATTGAGATCCCACCTTTAAGCCTCTCTCTTAGATTTGTCATGTTTTTTTGCTTGAGGGCAAGCAAAAGGCAAGTTTAGGGGAGTTGATATACTCATAAATTAGCATGTTTTAGCATCCTTTTTAGATAGCTTTGCATCCATATATGCATTCATTTGGTTACTTTTAGTCCAAATTGCATCCATATTAGTTTTAGTGAGTTTTAGCTTAGCTTATTGCATATGTGTACCTATTGAATCTTTATTAGGTGCTTTGGAGGCTTGGAGGACCTCTATGGAGAGTTGGATGACAAGGAGGGAGAAGAGAAAGGAGGAGAACAAGAAGCAGACAAATTTTAGAAGTGTATCGACCTTGGTGTCTAGCTACCAAGGTCGATATTGCCTGGCAGAGAAGACGGAGTAGGTGTGTCGGACGTTTGTATCGAGCTACTAAGATCGATACAAAGCCTACCCGGAGTTTGTAAGAAGTGTATCGGGCATTTGTGTCGGACTGCTAAGCTCGATACAAACCTCAGTCGAAGATCACTCCTTGCAGAAACCTTTTAGCAGCGTTTCGAGCTGCATGTCAACCTAGCAAGCTCGATACGCTGCCTGATTTTAGCCTAAAACCGGGTCAACACCCGGTTTGTCCCCGGTTGACCCGATCCGTCCACTGTTCACTATAAATAGGAAATGACCTAATTTTTCCTAAGTATCGTTTAATCTTTTGTTCTTGCTTAGAAAACCTTCCTTTTGGTTTCTAAGTGATTTTGTAAGACATTTCATTTGAGTTTATGCAATTTAGTACTTGTCTTTATTAATCTTTCATTCTTTATCTCTCTAATCATGTTTATCTCTATTTCTTTCATAGGATTTGAGGGTTTAATCATGATTAGTGAGTAATTTCATTAGGGTCTAAGGATAGGTTAGATTTAGGGTGTTTTAAGGGTTAATCTTGATGTCTATGGTTAGATCTTCTCATTTCCCTCCTTGTTTAGTGTTCTAAATGCTAGTTTAGCCATGATCAAGCTAGAACTAGGCCTTAGGGAATTTTCCACCCACAAGGTGTTTGTTCAAATTCTCCAACCAACTAAACAAGGGATTTACATTCCTACCTCATGAAAGTGATTGTCTAGGGTGTTTATTAGCAATTTAGAACTGTTTCATAATGCTTGGTAGCTTCCTTTTCACAAATGAAAGTTTTATCTTGATTAGGATGATTAATGAAGGGATTAGTGCCATGAAAGTGGATTAGTCTAGCTTTTGAGTTCTAAGCTTAGGGATTAGCATATTATGTTATTGATTGGCATCAAAGATTGATTCTTGGAACACCTTAGATTGATAACCCCATCCTTGGATTCGTTTTATTCAATTGATAACCTTGATTAGTAATTAATTAGCTTTTAATTTGTTTGATTAGTGCATTCATTGCTTAATTAAGGTGTTAGAAACTATTGTTTGGTTTGTTTGATCACTTTAATTAAGCAATGAATGCACTAATCAAGCAAATTGAAATCTAATTAACTACTAATAAAGATTATCAAATTGACTAAAACGAATCGAAGGATTGGGTTATCAATCTAAGGTGTTTCAAGAATCAATCTTTGATGTCAATCAATAACAATATATGCTAATCCCTGAGTTTAGAACTCAAAAGCTATTAATCCATTTTCATGGCATTAATTAATTCATTAATCATCCTAATCAAGAACAAATTCTCATTTGTGAAAAGGAAGCTAACAAGCATGATGATTCAGTTCTAAAATGCTAATAAAACACCCTAGACAATCACTCTCTTGAGCTAGGAATGTAAATCTCTTGTTTAGTTGGTTGGGGAATTTCATCAAACACCTTTTGTTTGGGAAATTCCCAAAGGCCTAGTTTTAGCTTCATTATGGCTAAACTAGCATTTAGAACACTAAACAAGAAGGGAAATGAGAAGATCTAACCCTAGACATCAAGATTAACCCTTAAAACACCCTAGATCTAACCTATCCGTAGATCCTAATGAAACTACTCACTAATCATGATTAGACCCTCAAATCCTATAAAAGAAATGGAGATAAACATGATTAGAGAGATAGAGAATGAGAGATTAATAAAGACAAGTACTAAATTGCATAAACTCAAATGAAATGTCTTACAAAATCACTCAAAAACCAAAAAGGAAGGTTTTCTAAGCAAGAACAAAATATTAAAAGATACTTAGGAAAATTTAGGTCATTTACTATTTATAGTGAACAGTGGACGAACCGGGTCAACCCGGAACAAACCGGGTTTTGACCCGGTTTTAGGCTGAAATCGGACAGCGTATCGAGCTTGCTAGGTCGACATGCAGCTCGATACGCTGCTAAAAAATTTCTTCAAGGACCGTGTCGAGCTTGGTAGCTCGACATGAATGCTGGATAAGCCAGGCTTGTTCTTCGTCTGGGGTTTGTATCGAGCTTGCTAGCTCGATACAAATGCCCGATATGCTCACGACTTTTCTCCGGGTAGGCCTTGTATCGAGCTTAGTAGCTCGATAAAAACGTCTGATACGATCCTCTCGTCCTTCTTGTCAGGCTGTATCGACCTTGGTAGCTCGACACCAAGGTCGGTACACTTTTAAAACTCGTATGCTTCTTGTCATCCTCCTTGTCATCCAACTCTCCATAGAGGTCCTCCAAGCCTCCAAGACACCTAATATAAACTCAATATGCTCAATATGCAACAACCTATGCTAAAACTCAAAGAACTTAATGCAAATGAAACTAAAAGTGGCTAATTGAATGCAAAAGTGCATGCAAAACTATCTAAAAAGAATGCTAAAATATGCTAAATTATGAGTATATCAAACACCACTGGTAATGTCTTGCCCACGCCGAAGTGACCCATAAGACCTCCACCGTGTGCTTCCTTGAGTATTAAATCTCTCATTGAATTATGAGGTATACACAGGCGCTTGTCATTGAAGAGAAACCCATCATGTAGATAGAACGAACTGAAAGCTCCTTTACCGCATGACTGATAAGCTTCTCCCAACTCTGGATCATCTTTATACAGCTCCTTTAGATGCTCAAAACCCAGCACCTTTGCTTCCATGGTAGAGATCCATGCGTGTCTTAGGGATAGTGCATCTGGTACCACGTTTTCCTTTCCCTTCTTGTACTTGATTACATACGGAAAGGTCTCTATAAACTCTAACCACTTAACATGCTCCTCTTGAGTGAAGTCTGGCCTCTCAAATGCTTAAGGGTCTCGTGATCAGTGTGAATGATGAACTCCTTGGACAGCAAATAATGCTGCCACGTTTCTAAGGCTCGGACCAATGCATAGAGTTCCTTGTCGTAGGTAGGATAGTTTACTGTAGCCCCACTGAGCTTTTCACTAAAGAACGCCACTGGCCTCTTCCTCTGATGTAGCACGGCTCCAATTCCTAGATCGGATGCATCACACTCAACTTCGAACATTTCTTCAAAGTCTGGTAGAGCTAAAATTGTGGCTTGTGTAAGCCTCTCTTTCAGTGCATTGAAAGTTGTTTCTTGAGCTGATCCCCACCAGAAAGGCGTGTTCTTTTTTATCACAGCTGTGAGTGGTGCAGCTATTGTACTGAAGTCCTTCACAAATCGCCTATAGAAACTTGCTAGGCCGTGAAAGCTCCTTACATGACCGATTGTAGTTGGCGTTGGCCATTCTCTGATTGCTTTGATCTTCTCCTCATCTACTTGTAGTCCCTGTTCACTTACTACAAAGCCTAAAAACAAAAGTTGATTAGTACAGAAGGTGCACTTCTTAAAATTAGCATAAAGGCCTTCTTTACGAAGTGATTTAAGCACTAGTTCGAAATGCTTGAGATGATCAGTTAGGTTCTTGCTATAAATAAGTATGTCATTAAAGTAAACGACTATAAATTTACTTATATAAGCACGTAGAACCTGGTTCATAAGGCGCATGAATGTACTTGGGGCATTGGTCAGGCCGAGAGGCATAACAAGCCACTCGTACAAGCCTTGTCTGGTCTTGAATGCGGTTTTTCACTCGTCTCCTTTGCGCATTCTAACTTGATGGTAACCACTCTTCAAGTCTACCTTAGAGAAAATGGTAGAACCACTTAACTCGTCCAGCATGTCATCTAGCCGTGGTATGGGATTTCTATACTTGATGGTAATGTTGTTTATGGCTCGGCAGTCCACGCACATTCTCCATGTACCGTCTTTCTTTGGAACTAGAAGCACAGGTACAACACAGGGGCTGAGACTCTCGGATATAGCCCTTGTCCATCAAGTCTCTCACTTGCTTCTCTTATTTTCTTAGTCTCTTCCGGGTTCATCCTATATGCTGGTTTGTTAGGCAAAACAGAACTTGGAACAAGATCAATCTGGTGCTATATGCCTCGGAGTGGTGGCAATCCGGATGGTATCTCTTCTGGAAACACGTCTTTGAACTTGTTTAGAACAGCTATGACCTCGGCAGGAAGCTCTAGCTCAACTGTTCATGCGCTTAGACAATCTTTAAACAACATCAGTAGCACGGTACCATTGGCACACATGGTTTTACAAATAGCATTTGTAGATAAATAAAGACTAGATTTGCTTATGTCAACTCCTTTAGTCATATATATTTGTAATTCGTCTACCTCAGATGGTGTTAAAGGTGCAAGATTGTGCTTCTTGTCCTTGTATGTGAATGAGTAATGGTTTGTGCGACCATGGTGGTGGGAAGCTCGGTCAAACTGCCACGGCCTACGCAGCAGTATGTGTCCAGCTTACATTGGTACCACAAACCTCCAGCTCCTGACCGGTTGCAGTCATGCCCGTGGTGCTTGTTCCACTTGTATGAGGCGATTTCCTATCTCTTGCCTAAACGCTCGAAATTCTTCTCTCATCATGTCCATCATCAAACTTGCGGGATCTTGAGTGGTGTTGGTGAAATGATCTTCCTAGGATGTGCCAGTCTGAAGCTAAAAGGGCGTGGATGCTGCTGTGAAAGAACTGTGAAAGAACAGAACTAACAATGGATTGAATGGCTTTACTTAAAAGGCTGTGGATTTCCTTAAGTAAACGAGGGTGAATTCTTTGATATTACACAGAAAGGAATTCGGTTTTGTTTGTTAAATATGACACATTAACAAACAGAGATTTAAGTTTAAAAAGAACTTTGATAAAAGATAATGGATGTCTCTGCCCAAGAGGTTCAAAGACAATATAAAGGGAAAGGCTTAGCATGCCAAACAGAAAACAACAAAACATTAACTAAAACAGTTGGGGAAAAGCATTAAATAAACAGTTGGGGAGGCGCTAGCTTCTTCTTGTTGACTTTGGGTGCAAATCCTTCTAGAAAGCTGGTTTCTGATTTAACAAATGGGCCTTGGTATAGTATTGGGAATACCTCATTAAAAACCTTGTCAAGAAAACCCATTAGGACAAAACTTGACAAGGGAAAAAGAGTATAAATCCAACATTTTTCCCATTTGTTAAAAATCATTTAGCTTGAATATATATAGCTGAATCATAAACCAGGGAGGTTTAGGCTCGGGTCTTCTCCATGTTAGCTCGAGCTTAGGTCCACAATGAGCTGTTTCCTTAGGTACAAGCTCGTTTCCAGCAGGTTCAAGCTCCATTTCTTTAGTTCCATCAACTTCAAGCTCAGTTCCAAGCTTCATGTCTTTAGTGCTCGTCATGATCACATCATCTCCTCCCTCTTGAAAAGGATTTGACCTCAAATCCATTTCTTGGGTCTTCTTTTGGTCTAGAACAGGTGGTATAATTTGTTTGTCTCCTACTCCAGTTTTAACTTTTGCAGGATGCTTGAAAGTTGCTGTAAAACCTGTTTTTGACATTTCTGACCAAGACAAGTGCATCATATCTGTTTGATCACGAGACAAAAGAACTTTGTGTTCAAGGATGCTTACCTTAGTGTATACAAGGTCTTTGCCTCTAGCTTGTATTATGATTACTTGTTGGGGATTGTAAATTGATCTGAGCATAAGTAACGCATCTGGTGGTTTGTCTTTGAATGTTAAAAAAGCTTTAGCTACTTGTCCATGCTCCTTGTATATGGATTCGAGTTGTAAGGGTTCAGACCCTCCTCTGTCTTCTTTCTGGTCAGAAACGAAGATTATTGTTTCTCCATAAGTCCATTGCTTCTTTTTAGTACCTAAACCTGTCTCAGCATAATTTGAACACAGCAAATGCATTATCTTTGTAATAACAGTTTCAAAAACATAATAATCATGTTTAGAGTTTATCTGCTTTTTAACAGCTGTTTGAACAATGATGTACTCTGATTTTCGTGGGGCTTGCTTCTGATCTGAAGTTAAAATAACCATTGTTGTCTTTTCTTCTTTCTAGACTGTTTTAGCTATTTTTTCAAAACGTTTTGTCCTTAAAACTCGAGTATGCTGTTTTGGAGATTGTAGATGTGCATCTGGTGGTTTCTCCTTAATTCGAACAGAACATGGGAGTTCTTCTTCTAAACTCTTACATTTTTCCATGGAACCTGCTCCTTTGTTAACACTCAAGGAAAAGAACAAGTGCATTATACTTGAAATGGAGATTTCAAAAGCATAGTTCCTGGAACATTGATTTATTATAAAGTCATTCCAATAATAATTCAAATTTTGAGCTTCACTTACTTGTGTAGTAGGCAGAATGCTTAGAAATGACTCAGCTTTAAAATTTTTCTTTTTCAAAACAAGATCAGCTGCAGTAAGTGGCTCAATGACAAATTGCTCATACACATTGTCTTGAAATTTTGGCAAATTGTAAGCTCTTGGACGTCTCTCCTGCTTGTCTATACCTATCTCTACTTCTTTCAAGCAAGACAAGTGCTTTAAAACAGTTACAAGATTAAGAGAATTATATGGAATCACGTTTATACTTAGCTTAGCCTTAGCCATTGCATGAATGAATCCTTGCTCTAATTTTGACTTCCATTTGTTGTTTGGTTCTGGATTGAACTCATGATCTAGCTCATCATTTGGAGCTTTTAGAACAGAAGTCATTAATTCACTTTGAATCTCTTTAGAGAGCTTAAGATTCAAACCTCTTGTTTCTGCATCATTAGAAAACTCTTTAGTTTCACAAAGTATATATGGTTCTAGACAATTACCTGAGTCAAACAGAACGTGTGGTTCCAGCCTATTCTCCTTAGACAACATCAAACAGGTAGGGTCTAGTGCTGATTTCAGATTTGAAACTTGAGTTGGTAACTCCTTTTCTAAATCTGCTTGCTTCCTTTGTTCTCCATTAGCTTCTGTATCTGTCTCAACAATTTTTGGTAAGGACAAGTGCATCATTCCAGTCATGAAATTTATTAAAATAGTTGGAGAAAGTTCAACTTGTACCTTTTCATTTCTAGAAGCTAAAGCAATTTCTTGTTTCTGGATTTCAGGAAGTATAGAGTTCAAATCTGCTCCTCTTTGAGTTTGTTTTGGTTCCATAGCAAGGTCTGCTAATGGCTCTGCACCTTTGGACGTGTGTGCCTTGTGTGTGGCTGATCTCCTCTTTTGATTCTTCATCACATCCTTAGCTGCTTCTGTTAGGCGCCTTTTTATATCATCATAACTCAAGTGTTTGCTCAACTTTTCTTGAAGTTGCTTAGCTTGCTTAGAACTCTTCTGCTTTTCACAGCTGTATGATTCATACTCTATTTCTTCTCTAGCTGATTTGCTTCTCCAATTAGGCTTCTCTGGCAGCCTTTTGAGTGGTGCTTCTTTTGGTACAGAATCAGACTTATAAAAATCTGATTGTTGTTGTTGCAGACTTGATTTATTTGTAGAGACCGCTCTGGATTGCCTTCGTGGCTCTCCGTTTCTTTGTGGATATGTCTCTTGCTCCCTCCTAGGACGTCTCTGTTTTTGGTTTGAGATTTGTTGAAGCTCTTTAACCTCCTGTCTAAAGGATTCCATCTCTGTTGCCATCATTTTCTTCATTTGAACAGTAAGGGCCTCAAATAGCAGTTTGTTGTTCTTCTTGCTGCTGGGTTTTTCTTCTTCATCTCCATGCATCTTTTCTGCAAAAATAATAACAAAACACCAGTAACAAAGTTGTGGTTCAGTCAAGTCTGGTTCAACTTGGATGTCCTCATCATTCGTGAAATTTTTGTCGAGTGGAGGGTGTTGCGCTAGTAGCAATACCCTTTCTTTTCTCAACTCTTGAAGTTGTTGCTACTCCAGTAGAATAGCAAGGATCTTCAGCTCCTGACGCTTGCCTAACCATCTTCCATGTCAAGTTATCATCTTCAAACACAAGCTCATCATTTGCATCAGAATCATTTCCATTCATTGCAATGATCAATATCGTCCAAGATCAATGGTGTCACTGCTCTTGTATCGAATTTGTAACGCATGATTATATTTCACAAAGACCATATCATTTAGTCGACTTTGTGCCAATCGGTTTCTTTTTTTAATATGAAGCTGTTACAAGTAATTGTTATAAGCTACACAATCTACTGGGATAGTTTTTAGTATGTAAATGATATTATTAAGTGGATTTAAAGTGACTTACAAGTTGGAAAACACCTCAATTCCTCTCACAACCAGTAGCACTACAAGTGAGACTAAGAACCTTTACAACAAATTTTATAAGCTTTTGAGTTGAAGATCCATAGCATGACCACTATTCCGCTATTAAAATGAAATCATTATTAATTTTCATATCAGTTCAAAGAGATTCAGATAAATATGTAATAACATAATGTTGCTACCTAGTGATTTTGTTGATCTATGCCTAATTGCCATAGAATGACAAAAATTTCCAGTTGCATTTTTAAATGCATCAATATCCACCATTATCTTTTTTTAAGTGGCGATATCTGTAATTATTTTAGAAATGCAATCGTACAAGCCCTTCTTAACTTCCTCACAACATACATCTTGAGAATGTTGATATTGGATCTCTTGATTCAAAAATTAGCCAACTGCATGCAAAGGTCGATGAAGCTGACAATCCCATCATTTTCAGTGATCTGAAAGGGAAGTTTGTATTTCTCTTCTTTCATGTTCAAACTTGCTGAAATCGCCTCTTTAGCTTTATCCTAGCTGCATAAATATTTCCCATTGGTGGCTTTCTCTCTCCATCAACCATCCTTAGTACCTTAACCAACGGACCTGTCAACTTAAGAGCATAGACAACATTTTTCCAAAAGCTGTCTTGCATAAGGACTTTCGTTTTTTCATACATCAAAAGTACGAAAAATGCCGAATCATAATGAATAATATTGTTTAATTCATACCTAATTTTTTAATGCACTCTTCACTTGCCATATATGTCCAATATCCTCCAACATCATATCAATGCAATGTGCAGAACATGGAGTCCAAAAAAGATTTGGTCTTTTTGCCTGTAGTAATTTTTCTAAGGTTATTAAAAAAAAAAATCAGATTCAATCTATATTTAAAAGTCAAGAATTTCTCTTACTGGATTTCATATAGGCTGATGTGTTGTCCGTTAGAATTTGAATAACATTTTACTCTCCAACTTCTTCGACCATATCATCAAGCAATTCAAATAATAATTTCGAATCTTTCACAACTTGCGAAACGTATTTGGATTTTATGAAAACAGAACCTTCGAGAGAGTTAACTAGGAAATTTATTATATCCTTTTGGACAACTGAATCACACCAACCATCAGAATTAATTGAGC
Organism: Alliaria petiolata; assembly: GCA_020283515.1. NCBI lineage: Eukaryota > Viridiplantae > Streptophyta > Magnoliopsida > Brassicales > Brassicaceae > Alliaria > Alliaria petiolata. Next base: position 7,962,648 of record JAHZTW010000003.1, on the reverse strand, counting down.
AACCTTTGTTGCCCACTCTTTTTTATTCTCTACTAGTTGACTAAAATTATTATCGACTTTTTTCTTAAGAAGAGGAACCCTTAGCTCATACATACTTGGTGGCTTTAATCCATATCCATATTGTCCAATTAGTTCAACCATATCTCCAAAATTTTCATAATTCACCGCGTGAAAAGCAATACCAGCATCATAAAACCACTTAGCAATAGACCCACAAACTTTGTCCATTTGTTCCTCATAAAGAAATCCAAAGTTTCATTTCTGTTTTTTTTCTCTTGCAATATATCTATATATCTTGAGTAGTAGAACCTGTCCATTGGACCCTTGTGTTTTTTTCGCTTGTTAGGCTGATTTTTGTGGCTGCCTCACCATCCATCTCTTCTTCACCTTCGTAACCATGTATGTCGTCGGGTATTGGTGGCATCATCTGACTAGTAGCTTTTGTTTCTGCTTTTTTCATCATAAATTTCCTTATATCTTCCCTCACATGCTCTGGACAATACGGGCATTTAGTCGCATTCGTAAATCCTCCAACCAAGTGCTGTTTTAGACAATAAACTCCTCCCTTAAGCAATTTAGGACAAAAATTACACTTCCAGTTGTTTTTGTTATTAGGTTTTTGATATCCCTACAATTTACACCTATTTCACTTGTATTTCATACTAGTTAGGATCTCATTCATGCACTTTTGTCTTATATTTTGTTTCATTTCCACTCATGTTAGGTTTAGATGCATTAAGTTAGGTCTTTGCATACTCTTGCATGTTTTGGAGTGTTTTCTCAGGTACTAAGGTGTATGGAGGATGGTCCGAGGAAGAAGGTCTAAGGAGAGATCAAGAAGAAGGAAACATACGATATCGGGCACGAATCACAGATCCTTAGCCGATACGGGCAAGCGCATGCGCGAACCTCAACGAGTAATAGCGACTTGATCCTGAAGTAGGCATCCCGGATGAAGATCCCACAAGGTGTTCGTCGAAGACGGATATCAGAGCAAGGCATCAGCATTAGGCCGATATTGGCAGAAAGCAACAGACTTCACAACGGCAAGATCCCGAAACCAGTCCTCGATATGGAGGTTACTTGAAGAACACAAAGACTTAGCATTTCGGCTTGCTTCCACGACATGAAGCTGATACGCTACAGTCCAAAATGGGTAGTCCCAACGTTTAGGGTTTTTCCTCTTTGGTGTATAAATACACATTGTCCCCCACACTTTTGTAACTGAAACTCTTAGTTTTCTTTCACCATTAAAGCTTTGGTTCAAAGCTTTAATCTTTCATGTTATTTTGAAGTTATCAAGTCTTGTTTCATAGCATTTCTTGTTAAAGCTTCTCTATTTTCTTGTTTTGACTATCTTGCGAGCTATGAGTCATCTTCTTATCCTTATGGATCTTGAGGTTTCTCAAATGGCGTGTGAGTAGTCATTTTAAGGGTTTTGATGGGTTAAAAGAACCAAGGGACTCTCGGCATATTGCTTGCTTAGCTAGAACATAAAGTTAGATTATTTATTGTTTATCATTCTCAATGCTTAGTCTAGTCTGATCATCTAGTATAAAGACCATAGGCGGCTTGACATGAACACCACGTGCTTGGTTAGCCATACCCATAAACAAGAGTTTGATCTTTCCTAGCCTAAGACATTAGCTGTCTAAGAGATCTTACGGTTCAATAGGGACGATTTAGCATGATTGTTTCTTCTATTGTACCGCTATGCGAAAGCTAGTCTATGGTGATAGAGATTCAAAGAGGTTAGACCCAAACACCATGGGCTAGACGTCTTGTGGATCCCTTTACCTAAGAATCACCATCTTAAGACCAAGTCTTAATGTGATCCAAAAGCTCAAGTTTGTTAAACAATCTGAGGGTCACCTAGTTCGTAAAACCCATCTTAATCATTTTTTTATTTATAAAGTTTATCTCTTTCAAAGTTTAAATCATTACTTCTTGCTCAAGTAGTTTAAAGTTCTTATTTTTATGATCTTGAGTGACACAAGATCTAATCTTTAGTCGTTTTTAGTATTAAAATCTCAACCTTTTATCATTTTAAACTTGACTTGTGACACTGATACAACTGATCTGTCAACTAAACATCCTCAAATGGATTGATACCCCATACACTATACTGCAATGGTTAGTGGTGGGTCAATGAACTCCCTAACAGCTTGAAAACCTGTTATCAAATGGCGCTGTTGTCATTTGGGGATAAAGTTTAGTCATTTCGGTTCTTGGTCGTTGCAAAGACAATTTTTTATTTTCTAGTTATTTAACACTTTTACTTTGATCTGTTTGTTTTGATAGGTACATGAACCTAAGGTCACACGGTACAACAAACCTTATTCCCCCAATCGACGATATACACCTGCTTGAGAGATCAGCTAGACGACATCGGGAACAAGCCGTTATCGAAGACCGTGTGGCAATGGAGAATCAACAAGGTTCTCAAGGAGTCCAAGGCGTATAAGGACAGTCTGGTGTTGTAGCTCCACAACGAGCTGCTCGGCAAATCGGTGCGGGTGATGCACCGATATTGACTGCAAGCCGACACGACATTCAGCCTCCACCAGTCCAGAACACCAATTTCGAGATCAAGAATGGTCTCATCTCCATGGTACAGAACAACCGTTTCTTTGGTCTGCCCTTGGAAGATCCACTCGACCATCTCGACCAGTTTGATCGTGTGTGCGCCATGATAAAAATCAACGTGTAAGCGAAGATGGCTTCAAGCTGCGTTTGTTTCCTTTCTCATTGGGAGACTAAGCACACGCTTGGGAGAAGACTCTGTCACAGGGATCCATTACCTCGTGGGCAGAATGCAAGAAGGCTTTCTTGACCAAGTTCTTCTCCACATCAAGGACAACCCGATTGAGAAACGAGATAAGTGTCTTCACCCAAAAAGACAATGAAACCTTCGGAGAAGCTTGGGAAAGATTCAAGGGCTACACAACTCAGTGCCCTCACCATGGAATCAGCCAAGAGTCACTCCTCAGTACTCTATACCGGGGTGTAATCCCCAAGATCCGAATGTTGCTCGATACGGCTTGTAATGGCAACTTTCTAGCCAAAGACGTGGAAGATGGTCTTGAGCTGGTTGAGATCCAACCATGGCTCCAAAGAAGAAGTTGAAGGAAGCTGAAAGGTGATCAAGAAGCTCAATGACAAACTAGACAAGTTGCTACTTGTCCAAGCAAAAAAAGAGGTCCATTTCGTGGAGGAATACACACAGGTTCAAAAGGGGGATGACGTTCAGACCGAAGATATTCACTACATCAACGCTCAAGGAGGTTACACTACATGGAGACCAAAAAACAACCTCTCTTACAGAAACACAAACGTCGCTAACCCACAAGACCAGACATATCCACAACAACAAGCAGGAGGAGTAAAGAAGTTCATGATGACATACACAACTCAGCAAGGGTTCGTACCACGAAACCAACAGCAAGGTGGCTATCTGCCACGACAACAAGTCGTTGCACCTCCTGGTTTTCAACAACAGTAAGGAAATGCACCTGCTCCAACTGGATTTGACCTGGAAGTTACTCTCAACCAACTCCTCCAAGGTCAAACACACATCTAGACGCATATGCACAAACGTTTTGCCGAAGTGCATAACAAGATAGACGGTTTAAACACCGAGCTATCCGGGAAGATTGAGGCATTGACTGTGCGGGTCAAGATGCTTGAAAACAACAAAGACATTGCATCTACAAGCTGATACGATCCTCCCAAGAATCGGCACTCTTCGGTTGGATTTGGATAGATGGATAGGCCTTAGATCTTATGAAGAGATGAATCCTCAAAGAACAAGGTAGATGGATTGAAAGGATCGCACAGAAGTTGCGGAAAAACTTCTGATATTTCCCAACTTGAATCCCTTAGATATGACACACTAAGACGAAATCAAGGTCGATTGAATGAATATGACGCACCAAACAATCTCTTAATCCCTTGGATATGACGCACCAAGACAGATTAAGGTTTGATCAATGGATATTACACACCAAGGATTGAAAATGTTCACGAAGAACAAAAGAGAATCACTCTCAAATAAAAATAAAAAGAAGGTTGTTCTTTCTCAAATGAGAATACATGAGTTCATAAAGAAAAGAAAAAGAGTAGGCAAAGAGCCAATCTCGTGGTCAAAGCAATAACTAAAGCAAGACTGAATTAAAACTAAGTTTGAATAACTCTTGGCCTCCAAAGACTCTTGAACTCCAAATGACTCTTTAGCTGCTTTTCCTTCCTTGGCAGAATCTCGACTATATAGATGACTATATAGTTGACGAATGTAGCTCGACTATATAGTTGACGAATGTAGCTCGACTTATATAGCTTCTGAATGGGTTAGAACATGTGAATAAATTTGCCTCATTAAAACCTTTTCTGGAAAACCCAATGGGAAAAACCAAGGACAAGGAAAAAGAGTACAAATGATCACAACCCTTTATAAGCTTTTATAAGGTTTGACTCACAAGTCTGCTGCATAACTTCAAAAGTCTGCTGTGTATTTCCACAAGTCTGCCGTGTATTTTCAGAAGTCTGCTGCATAACTTCAGAAGTCTGCCGTGCAATCAAAACCAGAATGGTTTTAACTTCTTCTCCTTGTTGAGTGATCATCTGATTTAGTAATCCTCCAATTCCTTCATTAAGTCTCTTAACTCTTGCACGAGTCATAGGTTTGGATGGCATCACCAAGTCTTCAACGGCTTCTGGTTCAGGTTCAAGCTCAGCTACAAGCTCATTCTCCTTTGTGCTATCCATGATCGCATCACAAGCCAGCCAAGAAACCTTCCTGGAAAATTTGTCATAAATCCAAAGGAGTATTGTCAAATTATCACCACTTTAGATGAGGAAAAACGGGATCAAGTCGAAACTGCTTCTCCAAAACGGGCTGACGACATCGATATCCTAAGAGGGGGGAGAGAGTTTTCAAAATTTGGCAGTCCATGAAGAGCAACAGGTGATGAATCCACCAAAACCACCATTCCTGCGAGTCTACAAACCACCAATGCCATACCCTCAGAAGCATAAGAAGCACCTCATGGAAGAAAAGAAAGCCGAGTTGGTTGAAACATTGAGGAAGGTTGAAGACCTATTCAACAACATCGACGAGACCAAGCCTGTTCCAGCCTTTCTCTTGGCTCTGAAGGACAAGCTCTATGCTGAAACAATGGCAGCTATAGGAAGGAATGCAGCAGCTCGTGAGGAGAAACCCAAGGAAAAACCCTTGGTAGTCAAGAATCTAGAGGATCCAGGATCATTCACTCTCCCATGCACGCTCGGTGGGATCACTTTTGACAACTGCCTATGTGATCTCGGTACAAGCATCAATGTGATGAGTCTAGCCACGGCACAACGTTTCGGGTATAAAGACTATACCGACTGCAAGAAGCCGTTAGCCCTAGCCGATGGAAGTGAAAGGAGGACGGTTGGGAAGCTGATAGACTTGCCATTCATGATTGGCATTGTGATACTCCAAGTGACTTCCTGGTGATAGAAATGGACAAAGATGTCAAGGAAGTACTTCTGTTCGAGAGACCTTTTCTAGCTTCAGCCGGTTGCATGTTTGATTGCAAAAGTGGCAAGGTGGAGCTGAGACTAACCGGGAGCTTGGTGATGCATTTCAACACCAAGGGAAGGAGGATCAAGGAGAAAGAGCATGCATACTCTCTCGAGCTCAAGAAGGCTATTATTAAATCCGAGGACCCATCCTTGGAGATATGCTATGATGGAGAGAGCTTCGATGGTGTCTGTCTCGATACCATGTTTGGAGATCAAACTGAGGAGGTCCAAGAATCATCAAAGGAAGTGATCACATGCAAGAGGTTCCAAGGAAAAGGACCTACCCTCAGTGATCTTCTGGACGGTATGACTCTGAAACATGTATTCTCTGTTGCTGGTGAGATGATATACAAGCCGAGATGCAAGGGAAAGATTAGACCCTTTGCTTACCTTAAGGTGATTAAAGACACCGATTTGACCAATCAAAAGGGTATCAAGAAAAGTAAAGAGGGAGTCTCCTATGTATCTCTGGCTGATTTCATCTCTGAGGTTAAGGAAAGTAAGGATACTCCCATAGGATCAAGGGGTGTTCGTTTCCCCCTTTCTCATTGAAAAAGAAACAAGAAAAGTCAAGCTAAGTGACTCAAAACGAAGCGCTCTTGTGAGGCACCCCAAGCTTATCATTGTACATATTAATGCTTTTTCTAGTCTAGTTTAATGCTTTCAGGTACCTAAGAGAGAAATAAATGGGTCACTTGTGCACAAAAAGGAGCAAAACCATTTAAAAGATTGTCTAGCACAGCATCGAGTGATAAAAACGGCACAACACCGTGGTAACACCCCCATGACATTCCATGTCGAGCAGACACAACGGTGTGTAGTCGATATGGAACGAAGTTCAAGCCAGATAATCTTTATTAGGGTCATATATCGGGCACTCAAGCCGATATCCAGACTGACAGTCAACCATATCAGGACCAAACTGATATGGTCATCCAGGTAATAGGGATTTTTGACTTGGCCAGTCCGAGAAAAGCGCCTAAATTCATGACCCACTTTTCGGATAAGCCAAGAATGCTTGGTTGGGGTTAGCCGACAGCTATTCCCCAAACCAAGAAACCCTAGTCAAACGTTTCCACCCCTTGTCTTCTCTATAAAGGTGCCATTGTTGTCACTACTTTCTTTTTCACTTCCCCATCACTCTCAAACCCAGAAAATATTTTGTTCTTAGCTTTGAAATCGTGATTTATGCATCTTGTTTCAATCGCTTTACAACAAATCGAGCTAGGTAATTCATCATTTGCCCTATATCGATTGTTTTTAACAATAGATCGAGATTTGTTAGGTTGTTGCTTGACCAAATCATTAGGATGCATTATCTCGGGTTGTAGAGTAGATGGAGTTGTTGTGGTAGGCAAATTTTTGCGTAGATGTATAGGATTTTTGTGTGGCAACCTAACTTGTGAGATAGCTTCATGGCGATGCTCTTTTGGTTAGTCAAAATTCTGGAAATTTTCCTTGTTCATCCTTGATCGCATATGAAATTTTGTTGAAAATCCTTGAATTTATGAAATATGTATTTGTTGAAAAATGTTTGTTTTTCATGATTCAAATTTTTCTCGGTTTGGGATTGAATTGTTGGTGCTTGCTTGAATCTCTCTCTAGTCATGAATAGAGATGTTTAAGCTTAGACACACATGCAAGCGATGCACTGTTTTGTCAATTCTACCTTGTGCTTACACACCTTTCAGTGTTTTTGTTGATAGGTACAATGGTAGGAGCAACGAGAAGCGGTGCAATCTAAGGAAGATCGAGGGACTACCAGAAGGAAAAGAGAGATGGAAATAAACCAGTGGGGAGCTCAAGCCGAGCTGTCACGGTTCGCTCATCCACGCGTGCATCAGAAAGAAGAAGTGCAGGCTCCCGACCCACACTGGCCGAAATGCGTGCAGCATTCAAGCGAATGGAGTTCAAGGCCACTCGCTACCTCCACGAGGAGACCATGATCGAGCTCGCTATCTATGAGGACTGACAAATCCTCTTCAATGCAATGGGTCTAAGGCGATTCATGGAGAATGCCTTTGCATCGCACGATGAGGCTACCTTCCAATTCCTAGCCTCGCTTGAAGTGACCTTCTACGCCTTTGGAGAGGAGGCTTCAGAGGAAGATGGAAATGGCTACATCTGCTTCAAATACGGAAGCGAGACGCACCGAATGTCATTTCGGGATCTAGAGTTGATATTCGGTTTCAGCCAGGGCGATATGCGCGAGATGTCACTCAACATCGAACGGGAGGAGCTGGAGACACTGTGGGGTTACATCGAAGTAGGCACATACAAGCCAGGGGTATACAAGAGCACCCAGATTAGGCACCCAGCCTTGAGGTATGTGCAAAGAGCTATTGCACATACATTCTTCACGAGAAAGGAGTGTGGAGCTGTCTTGATCAAGGAGCTAGAAATCATGAATGATGGTCTGGTGGAGATCATCCAAGAGACCCGAAATGGGACTGAGCTGAGGGAAATCACGAGGAGCACTGGCTTGATCACGATATTGCTCAAGGAACTCCTTCACTACAAGTCGTGGATGACTTTCACACCGAGCGACAGGCCTCAAGTAGGTTATGGAGGAATCATGACTGCAATCCTAAGAGGGGCTGGAGTCGACCTGGAGGAGCCAACACACGGGATTCGGTGGATAGACATCCCATATCTGAAGAAGTGATAGTTTCTCGGGAAGCGATATCGGCATGGACACCGATATCAGTTCACCCTCCCGTCCAACACTGCAGTCGTCATGTTCCTGCCCAACCCATACCTCACCACGATCAGAGAGCCTCTTCATTTGGACTTCGAGGCATAAGACGAGCACGTGTTCCCATATGGAGCAAATTTCTATGGGGATTACGAGGAGGAATATCGAGAGGAAGCCGATATCGGTGCTGCTGATAAAGAAGAGGAATAGGAAGGGTACGAGGAGCCTACAGACGAGTATGGCTTCCCTCTCTATGGTGCAGACCGCTACCATTTCGAGCCAATCACGAGTGCCACACACCGCACCCTCAAGATGGCTCACGAGCGAATCAACATACTCCAACGGTACAACAAGTGGCAAGATCGTTCCATCCGCAAACTCGTCTCGAGCGTGAAAGAAATTAAAGGGCCCGTGAGGGATCTCAAGGGTCAAATCAAGTCCCTCACATCCAAGCTGAGAGGATCGGCATCCTTACCACGGCCACAAGTCGATATGCACCCCAAGGAGCCAGAAGACGAAGAAAAAGAAGAAGGGTCTGAGGAAGCAGACACCCAAACGCTCCAGGAGAGGCATTCCTTCTCGTTCATGCCAAGAGAGCATGAGAAAAGCGAGCCAGTAAGATCCTCCTACACGAAGGGAGCATATCGAGGAAGGGACGTGCGAGTCTGTCCCCGATACCAGAATCTGATAACCCTTCGCTCTCAACCAGTGAGGACACACGTCCTCACATCACACCGATACCTGAGGTACCACTCCAAATCTCTGTACATAAGCTATTTTATTTTTGATTTCTTTGAATTTTGTTTGAATTTTAGCATTTTTTTAGGTATGTATTCTTCTTCTCTTCTATCACACAGGGACTGTGTGATTTAAGTTTGGAGGAGTACATATACATGCATTCACTTAGAATATGATATCATGCATTTATCTATTTGCATAGAAAAACCAAAAAAAATTGAAAAATTTTAAAAAACTATCCCACAAAAAGAAAACCATTTAGTTGCATTTCCATTTTAGGATTGAGTCTAGATGCATTCATTTAGGATTCATAGCATTCGCATAGGGTGTAAATTGTAGTGAATCCTTGTATATAGCCATTTTTAATCATGAAGTCAATGCCTTGGTTCTTGTTTGTTTGATGCATTCTGAATTAGACCGGACTTAAGGCAGCACCTCATTTGGAATTCAACTTGTAAAATTCGATCTTGGCTAATGCATTGTGATTTGAACCATTTCCCTATTGAACTTGAACCCTTAATACTGAAAATTTAATTATTTTGTTCATGCTTGTCATCAGCCCATAGATTTTACTTGGACTTTCTTTTTCCTTTTCACCACCCTTTTGCTAGTTCAAGTACCAGACCACACCCGAAACCTTAACCTTTGTTTGAAACCATAAACACTTTTGTGAGCGTATGTGAGGCCTTTGCATAAATTTTCGATTCTTCTTAGGCAAAAAGTGTTGGGTTTAGGCTGACAATGTTGAATTCTCATGTAGACGTTTTCTCACAACTTGAGTCAACAATAGGTTAGGTGGTTTATAACTGAAAACGGCTTGATATCGATATAATAGGCTGATATCTCTAGGTAGCCTAGGATGGGTGGTTTCTGGATATTTGTTTAAGGAAGGAGAAGGGAAGAAAGGGAATTCATTGAGTCAGATGGGGACACATAACAGGAGATGGCGGCTACAAAAGAAACTCGAAACAAAAAGAAGAAAATGCTATTCCAAAAAAGTAAGAAGGCCAAAACATCAAAGTTAAAATCGGCCAACAACACCAAAGGTGAAACTCAAGGAACGGAACAGGAGAGCCAAAAGAAAAGCCGAAACTTGTCTCCAACAAAGAAATAGTCCCCCAAAGATGACAAGGCGAGGTAAAACGAGGAGCGAAATCGGGTATAAGCCGAAATAAATAGGAAAAGGGTAGCCTACGAAGGGACAGATTAGACTAAGGTAGAAAAGAAATAGGTGCTTGGGTAGATGAGAATTTATCCTTGTATGCATCCATTAGTTTTTAACCTTGCCATTTTGCATTAAGAAGATTCTTTCCATGAGTGATCCCATTTAAACACTTAACCTGTTGGCACCACGAGTTCGTCTTTAGCTCGTAACCTGACCCTTAACCAAGTGAGTTGACTGATAAGCATGAATAGGATCCACGCTTTAAATTTTCGAATGAATGTTAAAGGGAATTGGGAATTTGAATGTGCATCTAGGTTGAGATTGATTTTGCTTGATGATGTGATGAATATGGCTAAGGCTTTTTGAGTAAGTAGAATTCGGTCTGCATCCTAGAAACCTGAACTTAGACATGGAATCGTTTGCAACCGTAATTTTTGGGTTGCGCTGTATTGCACTCACTTAGTAATTGGGGTTTTTCGGGCAGGAATCAATGGCAACCTTAAGGAACTTGTAGATACAAACATCAACTTGTAAAGTATTGTGAAAGAGTGTAGTCTCTTTGACATCAGTTTGGGACATAAAAAGAGTAAAAGACTTTGGGCAAATTTTAATTTTTTTATATAGACATTATATCCAAAATGGATTTTATCAAAATGAAATATTACTTATTTATAAGGATTTAAAATTCTCTTTTTAAATCCATATAAAAACTAAATGATACTCAAACTAATAATTCTAAAACTTGTAGAGGCGTATAACCACTAAAGCACACTCGTAATTGTTGTATGTAAAAAGTTTGTTTATAAAGAATATGTATTAATCATTTATAAAGATTTAAAAAGACGTTTATGAATCTTTATAAAAAATAAGTGATACTTAAACTAATGATCCTAGAGATTTGCAGAGATGTATAACCACTAAGCTACATTCGTAATTGTTGTATGTAGGAATATATTTGTTTATAGAAAATATTTATTACTCATTTATAAATATTTAATTGGAAGTTTTTTAATCTATATATAAACTAAATGATACAACTAGGGATTTCGGAAATTTGCAGAAGCACACGTAGGAATAGATTTGTTCATTGAGAATATGTATTACTTATTTATAAAGATTTAGAAAAAAAAAGATTTTAAATCTTTATAAAAAAATAAATGACACTGGAACTAAGAATCCTGGTAACATGCAGAATTTATAGAGAATATGTATTACTCATTTAGAAAGTTCTAAAAAGAAGTTTTTAAATCCTAATAAAAACTAAATGATATTCGAACTAGAGATCTTGGTAACTTGCAGAATTTATAGAGAATATGTATTAATCATTTATAATGATTTGAAAAGAAAATAAGTTTTTAAATCCTAATAAAAACTAAATGATATTCGAACTAGAGATCTTGGTAACTTGCAGAATTTATAGAGAATATGTATTAATCATTTATAATGATTTGAAAAGAAAATTTTAAATCATTATAAAAAATAAATGATACTCGAAATAGGATCATGGGAACTTGCAAAACCGTATAGCCACTAAGCCACACTCATTATTGTTGTATATAGATTTTTTTTTTATAGAAAATAAATATTACTCATTTATAAAGATTTTAAAAAAAGTTTTTAAATCTTTACAAAAACTAAATGATACTCAAACTAGTGATCACATGTATTTGCGGAAGTATACTCATGACTCATCTGTTAGATAACGAAATCCTATGTTCAAATTCCAATAATTATATATGACGATTTAAAATTTTCTTTTTAATTGTTTTTTTATAAATTAGTATATAAATACATATTTATAAGCAAATCAAATACATATAACAAATGTGTGTGTGGCTTAATGGTTACACGCATCTGCAAGTTTAAGTTTTTGGGATCGCTAGTTTGAGTTCCAATTATTTTTTTATAACAATTTAAAAAGCTCTTTCAAAATCTTTATAAATGAGTAATTCATCATTTTGACAAAAGAACATTTTTCAGCAATAGAAATATAATCAAATAAGCTGTCCACAAATCATAGACATTTCCTTGTTTAATAAGACCCTTGGCTGCTGCATAATCAATCATACTATAACCAATCCCGCAACAAAGGGAATAAAGTACAAAATTTTTTAAAAACAAAAATTCGAAAGCACAAGCAAACAGAGCTCTGTACTGTGGTGAACTGTCTTTGATGCTTGACAGCTTGAGCATGGTTCCATCATCTCAAGATTAGCGATAACATGGCCAACACAGCCTTCAATCACTTTGTATGGATACCGAACAAGAGACAAGTTATGACTAAAGCTCCTACCAGAAAACATCACCAAAATCCTTCATCAATTATCACCTTCAGTCTTTTTTTGTTACAGGTAAGAATATAGCTAAGCAATATGTAGAGTGAGAAGAAAAGGAGAAATAACTGACATCCATCTTTTTACTCCATCGTTGGTACCAGACCGGCAGCGAATGCGTAAACAGAAAAGTGACGCAAGTTTATATCTCCATAATCTTTTTTTTTAAATTCTTATTGATGCAGCAGCATCTAAGATGTGTTACACACGATGGACTTTGTGTCACACACCTTGGCGACGGCTTAGACGACAATTAGGGTTTTGGACTTTTATGTTAATTTCTATTTATTTAATTATTATTAATTACTTTATTTATGTTACCTAGGGTTAGTCTCCCTTATTTATATCGTTGTATTTGCTTCATTAAGATTCGGTATTTGATAATTAATAAAGAGTTTTTGCTTTTGAGAGAAGAGTGTTCTCCGTTTAAAGTCTTTGTATCTTTTTTGTTCTCTCAGGAAGAAATCGAATAGATCTAAACATCAACTGTTATCGAAATCCATTGATCTTCGAGAAGCTTTTGATTATTCCGCTGCAACCGCTCCATCACTTATGATGCCTTAAAGGAAGCTTAAAGTTCTTATAAACAGTCCAAATACATCTCTCATGCAGTGGGACATGAATTAATTGTCGAGTTCTTTCTTTATCATTGAGTTCTAGACAAAATGTGTAATCACACCATAGAGAGACGCAGCTAAATTTATTACCAGAAGCAGTCAAAAGAGCATGATATAACAAGTGCACATCTTCCGTACCTGATTCTCAGTAGCACTCCTTTTATGTTGCTCGGCATTTTGTCTGTCATGCCAAATTCCTCAAATTGGTCCAACAGTAGTATTAACCAAAACTTGCAAACACAAATAAATTCATTTATAAGGCTTTATTAAATCTGCAAACATAAAACAAATCCATTTAAAAGGCTTTAAGATGCAGAACGTGCCGCTGCCCGCCATGGACAAAAATCTGTAAAGTTTGACACAAATAGAGCCATCAAGTCACTACAAAGAGTGAACCGCCACGTTATAACCAAACCCAAAAAACCTCAAGTTCCTCTAGACTTAGTGGTTGATGTTTCAAGAGTGTGGGTTGTTATGTAATCCAATCACACAACCGTTTTGAAAGAACAAAGAGATTTAAACCATAAAGACTGATCAGAGAATAGCGAAGCAAAGATATTAAATTACTCACGCTTCGTCTAGAAAACCAGTAACAACACTAAGTACCACATCCACATCCACAACCTAAATCCTCAATAACATTATCAGTTATGATTCCATGTCATAACATGAGTTATGACATCAATAGAAGATACAGTTCTGGTTATGACACAGATTCTGCGTAAAGTAAACAAAATTAGTTATTAATTTTTAGATGCACCAAAAGAAACAGAAAAGCCGTTGTTGTTCAAACCATTATTAACTCTTATTTGAATATTACTAAATAAAGCTAAGCTGAATCGGAAAGTAAAAGGATAGAAAACCATCCTTTAAGACTCCAAAGTGAATTTATCTCCTCCCAAAACTTCAATAATCTGATATGAGAAATGGTGGTGAAACTCAAAACGAAATTCACCAAATCTTATAGCATCGGTCCAATTTTAAGCTCGAAACTATGATTGAAGCGAAAATTAGTGTAACGCTTACCATGAAGTCGATGGTGAACAACCAAATTGAAGCTAAACGGTGATGGCTAGGTTTGACGATGAGGCTCGACGTATGGTAACCAACATGGCGAGGCTTGGCAGATGGCTCCATGGTGTTTGGCGAGGCTCGTCAGAGATGGCGATGGAAATCGATGATGTTTGGTGAAGCTCGTCAGAGACAGCGATTTTGAGGTTTCTAGTGTAACAGCTTTTTTTTGTCAAGGTCAGTTTGGTCATTTTATATTTTATTTAAATGGTAAAAATGAAAATTTCTAGCTCTATGTTGTATTTCTGAAAAGTGAAACCTGAAGTGTGGTAGTGTTGAAATTCTCCCATAATATTTTATCGATGATATAGTATGGATAATATCTTAACACGGTTTATTGTGTTTTATGGATATTCATATAAGGATAACATGGTATGTATGGTATTTATATGACCAAATTCATCATTGGATACTACAAGTTCTTTTGTTTGTTTGTTGTTAGTATTTTTATTTCAAATTATATTTGTGTTAAATCTCATAAAAATGATCAAAATTTATTTTGAAATACTTTTGCTTGTATTTTATCTTTTGTTTACTATGTATTATTATGTTTACTACATAACTATCAACTGCATATATGTCCTCATGTTTTGATCCACAAGTACCACCCACGTTCTAACTTCTTCTTGTACTTGGAACCACAGGGTATGATCTACAAATAAGTTAAAAAAAATAGTAAAATAGATATCAGAGAATAGAGAGAACAAAATTATAGTTTACAGTACCAAAAAAAAAAGAAATTTTTTTTTTATTGGAAAATGAGTAAATTAAATAATTGGGGGAGAGAGTGTTAGAGATGGGTTTAGCACCCTCTCTTGAGATCAGCCCACTTTAAAAACCCAAAAGCTCGTTCGCCGACTAGGTCAGCACCTTAAAATAAAAATATTCAGATATATGTTTTTAGTTAAGGAGGTCGGGCGAAATAAGCGGAAAATTTCCTTTTCTAAAAAAAAAAAAGGTGCTCGGCTAACCAACTCCTGGAATGTATAAATAGAGACCCTTTCTCATCATTCGCAGGATCTGCAACTTAATTATCGTGATCTAGAGCAATTTTAGCTTCATGCTTCCTCAATTTTAGCTCTCGATTTCTTTGTTCATTGATTTGGTAGCCGTTATTATTCGGATGACATAAGCTCTTTGTAATCTTCGAGCTCCAGCTATTATTAATAAAAAAAAATTTCGCCCACAAACTCTTGATATTTTTTACAAGTGATATTTGAGTTATTAAAAAGAGAAAAATAAAAGATACAAAAAACAATGAGAGAAAAAGAAAACCAATGAGAGAGAATGAGAGAAACATAAAATTCTCGAAAAAGAGAAAGAATAAGGGAAAGTTGAATGTGTAGTTTATACTTTACTCCTATCCAAAATGTCTTATGAGTGAAAAGTGTGTTGAAGTGTTATTAGAGTTGGAAAAGTGTTTTTAGAGTATCTTTAATGGAGAGATTTGGTGAGGTTTTTAAATGAAAAAGAAAAAAGAAATAAAAAGAAAATAATGATGTGGCATAACTTTTTTAAAAAATCGATTCTCATAGGAGAGTTTTAAGAAACGGTTCTTTAAGTTTTGTCTCTCATTTAATAATAAAAAAAATTAAGAACCCATATATTGTGTTCCCCATTAATGATGCTCTTAGTGTAAGACCATTTACAATGGTTTCAACATTCAACACTTTCTTTTCCAATTTTTAACATTCCACATCATTTTCTCTCTCTTCCACCTAATAATTCAACACCTATTTAATTTTAATCATTTACAATGGTTTTATTTAAAAAAATTCAACACTTTACACCACCATATTTTATATTTATATTTATTTTTTATTTTAAAGATTTTTGGTTACCTAGTAAGAAAAATTAATCAATTAAAACTAAATTGAAATATTTTACTATTAAATAATTTTTATGGAATTTTTATTGTTTATTTTATGTATAGTTTAAATTAATTATTTTCTAACAGAAAAATAAAAACAAGAAATAATTATTATAAAATTTCGAATAATTTAAAATTCAATAAAATACACAAATAAACACATAACAATATTAATAAAATACCCATCAATAATTAATACAATAAAATAAACTCATAAACAATAAAGCTCTTAAATCACACAGGGAGACTTTAAAATCTCTTTAATCACGGAATTTTGCCCATATGTGTTTGACTAGATCAGCTTACAATTCGTTAAAAATTTCTTCATATGATAATTGAAAAATTATGTTAAAAATTGTTTATTTTTTTAATGCCCAAATGAAACGAGAGTAGGCTCATTTTATAGATCATAAAAATGATGAATTTTGATATAATATTTATTTTATTACAAAATAATTTAATAACAAATAATTGAGATCAAATAATGTGGATGAGATAAAAATTACGAAATATAAACAACCAATAAAAGAAACACGTGTTCCCATCTTTTGCAGGCGAGGACTCAACGCACTAATGCCTCCTCCTCTCGCGGTTCGCCATGTGGTAATGCTGATCAGTTTTCTTTGAATTCAACCTGTTAAATCTTTTAAACATCCGGGATTCCACCTGTTTTTTTCAAAAAAATTAAACACACCCATTGCACAACATTAAGCTGTTGAATGTTTTATTCAACATCCCCATTGTACATGGTCTAATTGAGAGACCCCAATCCTGCTATCTTAGCCGAGAGTGGTTCTCACGCGTTAGACCGTTTTTCAAATAAAAATGAACTTATTAAATACGCTTTATCGACTAAATTTTATTTATTAAAATCAAATCGGTAACTCAAAACGTCCAAAACAATAAAAACAAGAATTTGGAATTAAAAATATAAATAACGAAAATATATGTTAAAGGATTTAAATAAAACTAAAGGGCCCCTTTTTTTTGTTCCCGGAAATAGTAACGTTCCGACTTTAACTCAAATCACCTGAAAAGGGAAAGGAAGGGTGAGTATTCCAACCATACTCAGTGAGGGCACGCTAAAGAGCTCGCGAGATCTTTCGAGTACACCATTTGAAACTGCAATATAAGTATACTAAATATAGATATTAAACACAAGCAAACAACCTACAGAGAATTTCTATCATTTCCACTTAACAAGTTCGATCATTTTCATACTCAACTATTTGCAACAAATTAATCAGCATAGCAAGTCTATTTCACATTCCCAAGGATTAACCGCCCAAGGTACTCATTCTCTGCCACTGCCCAAATTGGGTTTGACAAGTCTCAAGGTGCCACTGCCCACTACGGGGTTTGACAACGGCTCGTCAGCCCTTTCCTGATTACTAAAACTTCACAATGGTCCTCCGTCAATCAACACTAACCCGACCGATCAGCGGTACAAACATCGACATCTAAGCCACGCACTTCAATACTTTCATACCATATAACTTCCAACTAAACAATACATCAAATGCCACACATAACAATTACCACATTCATCAGCATCAAACATCAATCAAATCTAATACCTATATCAAGAAGATAAATATTACTAATTCAACTAATGCATCTTTAGGAATCATAAACCAAACCCCACCTTTGCTTTAGGACAGGTTGACACGCGGAAAATAAACGGCGATAACTCTCTAGATACAACTCATAATCACGATCAGAAAGACGTTCTAGAAAGGTGATATCGAGGGATTTCCAACGGTATGTAGATCAGCTCCTAACTCCTTCTGTATCGACGGGAAAGCACCCTTCAATTTGGCTGTCCGCTGACTAAATCTGCACAGATTGGTCTCGGAAAAATGAGGATAACTTTCAGGCCGTGTCTCCAAATTAAGTTCTGCTTTCGGCTATATTCGGATCTGAGGGTCAGGAACATTCTAACCAAGTTTCAGATCAAACGGGTCCGATTTGCCCAACCATTTCCCTCCTGCACCGAACGAGTCAAATCTGCCTTCTTTTCCTCTCTAGGTGGCTCAGGTGGATTCTCCTTCGCGGTGGCTGTGGGTGGCTCAGTTTTGGCAGGGCTTCGCCGATTTCTCCCTTCTGCCTCATCTCTTTTTCGTCCATCCTCTTTATATAGTGAAGTAGCTGCCCTTTAGGGTTTCACTTAAGAAGACTTTTGGGTCTTTTCAACATTGTGGGCTTGAGAATTCTTTGACTTCATTTCTTCTACTTCAAGGGCCACGAAGTTGAGTCACAAAACTCTAACACTGTTTTTAAAATGGGTCTCGATCTTCACTTTCTCTTATGGGTTTTCCGTAACCCAGTACAAATCCACTGTTTTTCCTACTCTTTCTTAGAAAGCTAGGGATAGGGTTCTAAAAAATAAATAGGCCTTAAATCTTGAAATGTCACAGTAATACTTTCTATAAATCAATGTTACGTTTACAAATAAATAAATAAAAACTCAGAGAATAAACATGATCATGGCGGCACGTAAGCACTCTCTACAAAAATGACTTCGCAAAATATATGTAGGCGCGATGGCATGTAATATCTGAGTCACGATGAGATGTGAATAGCATTTTTACAGAGTACCTGTGTATTTCATTTATATAATGTGGCTGTATGGAGAGTTACGATAATTTGACGGTTACCATACGCAATTTGAAAATTGTCTCTCGAGTATCCCATCCCTCTGAAGTCTGAACCACTTTCCATTAATATATAATTTGTTATGTAAAATGATATTTCCTCTGTTTCATAATAAGTGTCATTTGGAGAAAATGTATCTGTAATGTATATGAATGTATTAAACTTAAAACACATCCATATACATCCAATTAAGTTGCAGATACATTTTCTCCAAATGACACTTATTATGAAACGGAGGGAGTATTACTATATGTATCTAAAATAAGGAAAATACTATATTTTCTATTATTTTCTGCTATTTCTGTAATTTAGCCAAAAAATGAGATGCAGTGTGCAGTTTTTCAATATTTAGTGGATAAGAAGAAAAAGAATATAAACAAATAATAGTAGTGAACCTCGTGGAGAATCTTTGATTGATCTCACCAAATATATTATGGGAATAAATGCAAGTGTTGTTTTCATGGTCCAGAGATCCGTGTGTGTATAGTGTCCCTGGGTCAAACAGATAAGTAATCATCATATAGAAAAAAATTACAACAAATGACAAAATAGAAAATAAAAACGAAAAAAAGGTAAAAATCAGCCAAAATAAATTTCCAAAAATATAAGTAATGACATGATAGAAAGTTGGGAAAAAAGTGTGATGCTTGTCTCTAAGACTTCCCATTTCGTGATATGTCTCAAATCACATATAGTGGAAGGTCGGTGCGATCTCTCAACCCCTCTCTTTCAATTATTTTGTGGCTATAAAAAGGCAGTCTCCTCTCCATCATTCTTTGCTTCTGTGGCTTACAAAGAGAAACCCACTTAGCAGAAATTAAGACTATTCTCATCAAGGAAATACTTGAAGAACTAGAAGAAAAATGGTTTGGATAATCTTTTTCTTCTCGCTTGAAAATTAATGGTTACAAGATTGGGGAACTGTAGACTGATGTGGTGGTTTTCAGGAGAGCAAAGGGAGTTTGACGGTGGCTGATGCGGTAGACTACAGCGGCCGACCCGCCGACAAATCCAAAACCGGTGGCTGGATCAGTGCGGCTCTTATTCTTGGTTCGTCTTCTTCTTCTGAACTTTTTTTTTTGGTTTACCAAAAAGCTCCGAACCTAGGTTCGTAGTCTCCGTTATCTTCTTCCCTACTTTACCTATACATTATATGCATTTGCAGATATACTACTATCTGCCCAAATATACATATATATATTACCATATGCCACCATCAACAAGAAAATATGTGTGAAATTTACTGACCTATGGTCTTAGCTAGTAACTAACTCTTATAATCTTCTTCTTTATTTGACTGCATACTTTTTACACATTTTTATTCAACTCTTCCCTTTTTTTGTATTCAACTCTTCCTTTCTGTTTTTTTTTTTTTTTTTTTTGCAACTGAACTCTTACTTTCTTACATGCATAACTATTATAATTTTCTATTATTTAATATTTGGTAACATAAACAAAAAACATATGTCGGGCAAATATTGGCAGAGGGTGGTAGATGTGTATACGTTGTTAATTAAATTTAATCACGAGGGTGGTATTTTTTTTTTTTTTGGTAACTATCACGAGGGTGGTAGTTGATGCGTATAAGTTTTAATTTTGAAAAAAACATGTAAATACATGGTCAGGAACAAAAGAGTTTCAATCTCAATTCAGTCACACTCACAAATGATATGATAGATATAAGTCTGTTTCTATATAAAAATATGATATGTCGTTGTTCTACATCACGCTGAGTGAAGGAAAAATAAAGGGAAAACAGACACGCCACATGGCTCCCCATCTCACTTATCCAATCATATACTGCAATAATAGTTCCTCTTTTTGACAATTTAATTAATACTCAAATATATTAGAGAGAGAAAACCGAAATTAGATATATCTCTTTATCAAAAAAAGAAATTAGATATATCTGTATTCACGTGTTTACTTAGGATTCATAAAAACGCCGACGTCTATACCTTCTTGTTTTGTTCCTCAATATTCTCTTACAGATATTACCAGTTGTCTTAAACTAAAATAGTCCGGATAATCCATATTTTGGTGTTACTCGTTACTTTCTGAGTTCAAAAATGACAAAACATTTTGGTGTTACTGCATTGGTTCCTTACATTTCGTAGATAGAAATAAATTGTTTTTTTACAGCCATAACTTACTCATGAACTTGATAATAATATAATCTTAATTTGAAATATGTATTTTTATTTATAAAAAGGGCTTTAATTTGATATATGTTACTAAAATAAATAAAATCATTGCTGCTATGTGAAAGATCGATTGTTTATTTTTTTGGGTCTAACTTCAAACATTAAAATTATCTAAATTGTAATATTTGAATTTATAAACTTTCTTATGGTAGTCTAGAGTTTATTAGTGTGTCAGTACAATCATGTTCGTATTAATTACCTTTCAACTCTCAAACTTGTTTAGTTGATGCGGACTTCAAACATTAAAATTATCTATATTGTAATATTTGAATTTTTAAACTTTTTCATGGTAGTCTAGAGGATTCGAGGCTTTACTTTACAATTTCAATCATGGATATCCATCTGTAAACGGTTATAATGGCAAACAAACTAAATTTCTATGAACTTTGTGGGTTTAGTCTGAATTTTGATTTACCGTTAACCAAAAATATCAATATTTTGAAATCAATCATTGAGTCATTTACTACTTATATAGATCTTGGGTTTGAAGTGAAGAAAAACAAAAAACAAAGGAAAATCACAACAGTAGTGGAAGATTTTTCTTCTCAATATATTTGTATATATGAAATAGATCTGAGAGCATACAAGTTTTGACATAGCAAAAAAAAACTTGAAAAACAAACAGGAATTGAAATTGTGGAGAGGCTATCAACCATGGGAATAGCAGTGAATTTGGTAACATATTTGATGGGGACAATGCATCTCCCAAGTTCAACCTCTGCCAACATTGTCACTGATTTCATGGGCACTTCCTTCCTACTCTGCTTGTTGGGTGGCTTTCTTGCTGACACCTTCCTCGGCCGTTTCAAAACCATTGCTATATTTTCAACCATTCAAGCTTTGGTAAGATTTTGGAAAATAAACTTTTAATTTTATTTTATTTTATTCATAATCTTCGTCAATTAATAGATTCATAATCTAAAAAGGACGGATACTATTATATTTGAACATAAACTCTGATTCCGTAATTTATTTATTTTTAAAGTAAATTTAGAGTCTGGATATAATTTGGAGGTGTAAGATTTTTTATTTTGCCATGTCTAAGTAATCGAAAAAAAAATCAGAATTAAAACATAAAATATGTTCCTATAAAATTTCAAATCTGGATATAAATTAGGACCTATAATTAAATATACCTTCATTAAAAATATTGAATTGAGCCTATAAATAGTTTGAGACGCCATGATTAAAACCATACTTAAAAAAAAAAAACAATTAGTATGTATTAATGTATAGATGATGAGAAGACTTCATTGATTCAGGGCCGTTTCCAATATACTTGTTGGAGGGTCCCATTGGCGTGTATGCAGTAGAAAAGAAAAAAAATACCCAGTTCATTCGTAATATATAAAATCTTGCGTTGAACAAAAAAAAAAACATATGTTTAATATTCAATCTGCAAAGGACCTCATAATAGTTTGAAACGGTTTTACATCTTGTATATACATTTCAAACAGGGAACCGGTGCACTTGCGATAGCAACAAAGCTCCCAGAACTACGTCCGCCGGCATGCCACCACGGCGAAGCTTGCACGCCCGCCTCTTCCTTCCAAATGACTATTCTCTATATTTCGCTTTACCTTATAGCTCTTGGAACTGGAGGCCTTAAGTCTAGTATCTCCGGATTTGGGTCTGACCAGTTTGATGACCAGGATCCTAAAGAAAAAGCTCAGATGGCTTACTTCTTCAACAGGTTAGGTTAAGTCTTTATTATTTTCAGTGGCATAGTAACATTATTATAATGTTGTTGAAAAAAAATTAAACT
This sequence comes from Alliaria petiolata, assembly GCA_020283515.1. NCBI lineage: Eukaryota > Viridiplantae > Streptophyta > Magnoliopsida > Brassicales > Brassicaceae > Alliaria > Alliaria petiolata. Next base: position 7,939,970 of record JAHZTW010000003.1, on the reverse strand, counting down.
GGAATATATTGGCACTTGCAGTTTCTTCTTCTTCATAAGCATGGGGACATTGATGGCTGTGACTGTTTTAGTTTACATACAAGATGACGTCGGAAGATCTTGGGCTTATGGAATATGCACTGTGTCTATGGCTATAGCTATTGCAGTGTTCTTGTCAGGGACTAAGAGTTACCGTTATAAGAAGAGCCAAGGAAGTCCCGTTGTGCAAATATTTCAAGTTATTGCAGCTTCGTTTAGGAAGAGAAAAATGGAACTGCCTCAGAACATTGTCTATCTTTATGAAGATAAACCTGAGGGCATGAGAATTGAACATACTGACCAGTTTCAGTAAGTTTCTCTATTCCATTTTCACAAGCAAAAAAAAAAAGTTAATTAAAGTAAAACTTCTTGTGTGCAGCATGTTGGACAAGGCGGCCATAGTTACAGAAGGAGATTTCCAACAAACCATAGATGGTATCGCAATTCCAAACCCTTGGAAGCTAAGTTCAGTGACCAAAATTGAGGAAGTGAAAATGATGGTAAGGCTTTTGCCTATTTGGGCAACCACTATAATTTTCTGGACAACATATGCCCAAATGATTACATTCTCAGTTGAGCAAGCTTCAACCATGAGACGTAAGGTTGGAAACTTCGAGATTCCAGCAGGTTCTCTCACCGTGTTTTTCGTCGCGGCTATTCTCATATCTCTGGCTGTCTACGACCGTGCGATCATGCCTCTTTGGAAGAAATGGAAAGGAAAACCAGGTGACATAAGATGCATATATCATTCATATATTTATATTGAACAGTTAAGAAAAAAATGCTGAATTTTTTATCATTAAATATTTTAATTCTTTCAAAATTAGGGAAATACACCTTTTTAAGTTGGAGTTTAGTTTTTAAGATTTAGAGGCTTAGGTTTTTCAAGATTTATGATTAAATTTTAGACTATTTTGTCAATCTTTAAACATGTGGATTATTTTGTCAATTTTGGTATAAAATATGACATATTTTCTTAAGAGTCTCTCTATTTATATTTTTATCTCTCAACTATATATTGACATGCATTGATATTTCAGGATTCTCTAGCCTGCAACGAATAGCTATTGGATTGGTCTTATCAACCGCTGGAATGGCAGCTGCAGCCATAGTTGAGCAAAAACGTCTATCCGTTGCGAAAACTATTACACTTAAAACATTGCCCATAAGTGTTTTCTTACTTGTCCCACAATTCTTCCTAGTAGGAGCTGGGGAAGCCTTTATCTACACTGGCCAACTTGATTTCTTCATAACCCAATCACCCAAAGGAATGAAAACAATGAGCACTGGACTTTTCTTGACTACTTTGTCACTAGGCTTCTTTGTCAGCAGTTTCTTGGTCTCGGTCGTCAAAAAGGTCACCGTGACTTCTCGGAATGGAGGATGGTTGGCGGATAACATCAACAAAGGCCGGCTCGATCTCTTTTATTGGCTTTTAGTCATTCTCAGTGGGATTAACTTTGTCGTCTATATCATATGCGCCTTATGGTTCAAGCAAACAAAGGGTAAAGACTCGGAGGAGATGGAAAAGGGCAAGGGCTTTTCAGTTGAAGACTGCTAGTGTTGTGTTTGAGTCAAGTTTTCTTTATGTACCCTATTATCTTGTAACAAAGTCGCTTTCCCATCCATGTTTCTTGTTTGTCAAGTAATTGGGTTGTGTTACTTGTGTCTATATCTCTACCGATCTCAAGTATTGTGTGTCTTCACTAGTTATCTTATTCACTTTTTGCTTTCGGTATCCATCAGAGTGAAGAGAAAAAAATCAGTTTAATTATACCCTTTGTTCTGTCGTCCTCTTTATTCCTCTTTTCTTTTATATTTTTCCGTGGTGTCATCTACTTCAGATCCACCAAAACTTTCTAAAGATTATAAAACATCTCTTATTATATAAAGTTGGATGCGTCAAATTTGCTAATTAATATGATCGTGACACGTGTCAAGTTAATCGATTATATTTTGACATATGTTAAATAAAAACACAACCAATTAAATTTTAACATAATATTTGCAAAAATCTAAAAATTAATTTTAAAAACAAAAAGAAAATAAGTTTTTTTAAGTTTTCCAATTATATTAAGGAAATTGTATAATGAATTACTAATAGTAAAAAGAAAATTAAAAAAAAAATCAAAAAGGTAAATAAGAAAATTAAGAAAAAGAGAAATATTATTTTTTTGATGTTATTCATTTATATTAAAGAAATTGTATGATAAATAACTAAAACTAAAAGAAAAATAAAAAAATCAAAAAGGTAAATAAAAAAATAAGAAAAAGGAAAAAGGAAAATAAGTTTATTTTATGTTTGGTTATCAGTTAGAATAAATTTATCCATTTTGGTTATCAGTTTGGTTTGCTACGGTTCACATTTAGAATTAATTCTAAAAGTTAGTTTTAAAAACAAAAAAGGAAAATAAGTTTAGTTTATGTTTTCCAATTAGATTAAGGAAATTGTATAATCAATTACTAATATTAAAAGAAAAATCAAAAAAATCAAAAAGATAAATAAGAAAAGAGAATTTTTTTTTTTTTTTTTATGTTTTTCATTTTGATTAAGAAAATTATATGATGAATTACAAATAGTAAAAGGAAAAAAAAGTAAATAAAGAAATTATGAAAAAGGAAAATAAGTTTTCTATGTTTTTCATTGTTAGAATAGATCTACCAATTTTGGTTATCCGTTTGGTTTGCTACGGTTCACACTTCAATTAACCATAAATTATTTATTTAATTTAATAAATGTTTGGTTTCCTGATTCACATAATAACAGTTATTTGACCTAAAACACAATATAATAAGAAGTTCTATGTTTCAAATTTGCTAATTAACATGATCGCGACACGTGTTAAAGTTTATCGATCAAATTTTGACACTATCGAATAGATTTTGTTTGAGAATATAACATTTCTATTTGTAACTTTCACACCAAAATAAAAATTTATTTAATTATATCAAAATCCTATTTGGAAATAGTACTAAAATTTAGTTACAAACAATAAAAAAATAAAAAATAAATTATATTTCTTTTTTTTAATTTTAATTTTCTTCACAAGTGATCGGATTTTATTTTCAAATAATTTTTTACCGGTTTAAAATATTTTTTCAAAATCCGCATATATGCTGGTCCTATTATAGTAAAACATAAATTACTATGACAAACTCTTGCTCAGTACTCAATTAGAAAAAAAAACTTCTAATGCATATGTTACAGACCTATTTTATTGAGTTCTATCTTAATACAAACTCTTAGTTCAATATGATGTTTTCCTACTAATTACAATTTTTTTGGCAATCATACATTTACTTGAGTATAAAAGACCGGGGATTCATAGGTACTCTCTAGCCACTATTTTTTATTAATAAAAATATAGATTGTGTTTGGTTTTGACTTTTACTGTTAAAACTTTTAAATTAATGACTGTAAAAAGTTAGACTGTGACTTTATTTTTTTAATTTGTGATTGTGACTTTAAAAAAAAAATCTCAAATTTTTAACTTTTTTAAAAAATACCAAAACATGAAAAAAACAAGAAGTTGGACTGTAAGTGTTTTTAAGGACTTTAAGAAATTTTAGGAATGCAAAAGTATGATTGGTAAAATTATTAATTTTCAAAACTGTAACTTATTTTAAAGTCTCTACAGTTGTAAAAGTCTAATTCCCAATCACCCCATAGTTTATTAGTCATTGTTCATCGACCACCGGAAAAAAAAAACAGGACAATTTAGTGGATAATCAATGGTAAATTTACCACTATTTTAATTGGTGCCATGCTATATGTATGGTTAACTGTGGTTATCAATAACTTCCATTGACAATTGTTACCTGTAAACTGTGGTTATCAAAATGATAGTGGCGGAGAGTATAATTTTATTTCTTTGTCATTTGTGGATTTCATTGATAATTTAAGCTTTGAATTACAACTAAGCGAGCGGATGACAAAACATCTTCGAAAACAAAGCCGGCGAGATTATATAAAGGTAGGCGGATATAAAGAACTATCCCCTGATACATAGCCAAAAATAGGGAAACAAGTATTGAACACACAACACAGAAAATTAAACAAAACAAGAGGCAAAAACCATCAAACGGTCATGCACGCTAGAGAATTGACTACCAAACTAACATGGAGCAAACAGAAAATAAGAATCTGGACAGAAATCACAAATATTATAAAAAAGAAGCAATGAATCTCGCGCTTAACCCTGATATCCAGCAGTAGTAATCCGGCGAAACCACGAGTTCAATCGAAACCACCAAAACTTCTGCAAGAGCCTCACGAACAGAGATCTCAAATCTTGAAAGGAGAGAAACTATTATATTATGGAATTTCTTAAGTTTATTGATATGGGATGCTATGCTTATATGCACATAGATTACAAAAGGAAAAGGAAATATAATATACAGAGTAAATGTGTCCTAACTATACCCAATCATGAATTGTACACAATCAATAGTTTCTATATTCTTACACCCCCTCAAGACGGACGGCGGTTCCAAAGTTCGGTCTTGACCCTTAGCGTTTCAAAACGAGATTTTGGGAGTGGTTTGGTCAAAGCGTCTGCTTATTAATAATCTGAGGATACATGAGTGACACGCAGCTGACCTGTTTGAATGTAATGGCGAACAAAATGATAGTCTAAAGCAATGTGAATCACTATCGAGTGAAATACCGGGTTCGCAGCTAAGTATGTGACGCTATGTTGTAGCAGTATATCACTGGTTGCTTGTCGCTTTTAATGCCAAGTTCTGAGAGCAGAGACGTGATCCAACATAATTCCGACGTGGTGGATGCAAGTGCACGATACTCTGCTTCGGTAGAGGAGCGGGCAACACCGGTTTGTTTCTTAGAGGACCATGCGATCGGGTGTTTGCCACGGTAGACGATGTAAGCACTGGTGGAGGTATAATCATCTTTGTGTCCAGCCCAATCTGCATCCGTAAATGCATGAAGATTAATGGTGTTGTTGGCGTGAAGAAAAATTCCCTTTGTCATCGTTCCGGCTAGGCAACTGAGGACTCGTTTCACATCATTCCAGCTAGGTATGATCAACCTTGTCTTTTCTGCGGAGAGAGCGATGAAACATGCGACCGTTTATTTTTTGCTTGTTCATATTCTTATACGGTTTGGTTGGTGTTTGCGAGAAAGTTGTTTGGGACAGTCGCAAACCCGGATTGGGGGAAGACATTACAGTTCATTATCTCTGCTCAACTCAGTACAATGGACTTGATTCTCCTTCGGCTGTTGTTCCAAGCAACGATTTATCATATCTGGTGAGAGCGGAATGCTAGAAGGCACATGACTAGCTGGGTGTCAACCTAAGAGCTTTGTCAGTCTATTGATAAGGTAATATGCAACATGAGTGTTTCGTTACACTACCGGTTCCCACACAAGCTAGAAGGGTTGCTACGGAGGTGGTTTGAAGTTTGTAATTTGCATTAGTTGACTTTATTCTTTATTCTTTTGAATCGGATAGTATACCACAATATTCTTTTGTAAATAACTTTTCCTATGATGATTAATAAATTTAACATTTCATCAAAAAAATTACATATTATTCTTTATGACATTTTGTTAATTAAAGCACAATTGTATTTTATTATTGTTTAAGTTATATCATGATTGTGCTTTAAGTCTCACAAAGCAAATGTGTCGTGGTAAGACGTTTGTTACCCAAAGAAGGAAGGGGGTTTGGGAGTGCGAAGGCTCAGGGAAACGTCTCAAGCTTTTGCTCTAAGCCTCATCTGGCGATTGTTCTCTTCATCTGGTTCTCTATGGGTGGCTTGGTCGCACCATTATTTAATGCAAGGGGGATCATTCTGGGCTGCTAGGGAGGGTTCAGGACGTTTTTGGATGTGGCGGAAGTTACTCAAGCTGCGTGACATAGCTTATCCGTTCATCAAATTTAAAATCAAAAGTGGAAAGGATATTTTCTTTTTGGTTTGGTGATTGAATGCAGCAGGGTAAGCTAACTGAGCTGATGGGAGATTCAGGCACGAGAATGTTGGGTATTCATCGAGCGGCAAGAGTGGCAGAAGATGTAAATGGCTCCGAATGGCGGCTGAGACGGCAGAGAGGTCGAGTGCAACGAGAGCTCATCACTATGATTTGCACCATCCCAGTACCGTGAATGGATTCAGGGAAGGATATAGTACTTGATAAGTAGGTTTTATGGGTTCTGCTTAGTCAATGACCCACTAGTTATAACCGAATGTAGCATAGGTTATGAGTCTTATCAATCCGATGGGAGAATTCAAGGTACTGCATTTATGTTATTCTTTTACAAGCTAAGTGAAATTAAATGGTTGAAATGACAAGGATTTATCACCAATATTATGACAAGAACAGAAAGACAGGTACTGAAACTAATATTGTTAAGGAATTGAAGATATTGTAGCTAAAGAAAAGAACTTGCTAGGGAAAGTAAGAATCGGTTCAAGGGACAAGGGGTTTTTCGGGTCTAATGCGTTAAAGATCTTTTCTTTGACGTTAGATTACTTCCTATGAGGCTAATCCTTTAGCGTAGAGTTCAGGATCTGGACGAACCCACTCTCGTGGTATAAGTCTCTTTGCCGTCTCACGACCTAACCTCGATATCACGTAGTGATCCATGAAAGCAGTAAGCTTGAATAAACAACTCTACTAAAGCTAAAACGCTCCCTAGACATCTAATACCTTAGGCTAGGATGAGCGAATCTCTTATGAGATTGGCCCTTGCAAACATTCAAACATGGCGTTTGTTTGAAGAAGCTCATTGGCAAAGGTCAAATAGCGAAGATGACTAAGCATTAACAGTATCAAATAAGAAAGGATTAAGATGGATTAAGCATAGATTTGCGTCAAAGAATTGAATTTTAACTCATTTTTCCTACCCTCATCCCAAAACCGATGTAGACTACTCACTCACCATTTGAGAAACCTCAAGATCCATAAGGATAAGAAGGTGACTCATGGCTTGCAAGATAGTCGAAAATAAGAAAAGGAAGAAGCTTTCTTGAAATACACTTAGCAATAATACTTAAAACTTCAAGATTGCATAAAAATCAAAGCTTTGAAACAAGCTTCAATGGTGAAAATACAAAATAGTTCTCGGTTTGAAAGAGAAGACAGAAAAGCAAAACTGGAAAGCGTGATGATAAGGATAAGAGTTGAGGAGAGAGTATTTATACATAAAAGAGGAAAAACCTAAAACGTTGGGACCACTTTCCCGAAATTGTACTATTTTGGTTTTTAGCGTTTTGGGCTTAAGTCGTGGTGAACAAGCCGAAACGCTAACTCTTCTGAATCTTTGGGCAGGCTCCATATCGGGCAAGTGTTTCAGAATCATGTCGTGAAGGTTTGCCTTCCTTGTAACTTGAATCGGGTGCTTCCCGTTTCCTTGCTCCGATATCCGTCTTCATTTAATCCTCTTGCTGGATCTTCGCTCCGAGGTGGCTCTTTCGGGATCAAGCCGCTGCTACTCGTCGAGGTTCATCTTGCCCTTGTCCGCATCGGCTACGAGGTCGTGATCCATGCTCGATATTGATCACTTGTCCTCCATCCGAGATCTCTTTCCTTGGTCTCTTCTTCGGACCATCCTAAACACCTGAGAAAACACTCGAAACATACAAGACTATACAGAAACCTAACCTAATGCATCTATCCTAACATGAGTGAAGACGTGATGAAAACTAAGTCTAAAGTGCAAGAATGAAGTCCTAACTATCATGAAACATGTACTAAAAACATGCAATTTACAGAGATATCAACACCCCCAAACTTGCCTTTTTGCTTGCCCTCAAGCAAAAGCCAACCGGAGGGGTGAGGTTTTAAAATAAAAGGCGTAAGTTTGAGTCCAAAACACCATTTAAAGGAAATCAACTCAATGTCTAAGTTCAGGTTTCTAGGATGCAAGTTGAATTCTACCTATCCAGAAAGCTTTATCCACATTCATCACAATAATCAAGCAAAATCAATCCCAACTTAGATGCACATTCAAATTCCCAATTCCCTTTCACATTCATTATGAAATTTAAAACGTGGATCTCATTCATGCCTGTCAACTAACTCACTTGGTTCAGGATAAGGTCACGAGCTGAATATGAACTCGTAATGCGAACGGGTTAAGTGTTTAATGGGATCACTCTTGAAAGGAACCTTCTTAATGCAAAATGCTAAGGATAAAAACCAATGGATGCCTACAAGGTTAGACTACCATCTACCCAGAACATCTATTTCGTTTCATACCCTAGTCTATATTGCTCCCTCCTAAGCTACCCTTCTTCTTGGTATTTCGCCTTATTCCCGTTATTGCTTGAAACAAGACTTTTTAGTCTTGCTAGCAATTCCTCAATTCCTCATATAATTGCAATATTTGAGGTATCAATCCATTTTGGGAGATGATTCAATAAGAATGCAAAGTTTGGTTTAAGCTAAGCTAAATTAAAAGGTTTAAGGTGACAAGCAACAATTAAAAAGCAACCACAACCTAAGAGAGACACTACAAGTTCAATAATATGAAACTAAGCCTTAATTACTACTAATCAAGTACTAATGACGCAATTAACTACTAATCAAGATTGACAAAATACTAGAAACGAAACTTAGGGATGGAATCATTGATTTGCGAAACTAAATGGACAACCTTGCAAGCATTTAAGCAACTAATCAAGCCATCTCTATGCCTAGAACACTAATTAAAGACTGGTCCATGATGTGTGGCAATAATCCCTTCACTAATCACCCTAATGAACTAATGATGTTTTAGCATTAAAATGATTAGCAAGCATTAATTACAAGTCTAAATAGCATGATAAACACCCTAGGCAACTAATGATGTTTTAGGCTAGGTATGTAAATCTCTTATAAAGTTGGTTCAAGCATTTCATCAAACACTTGGTGGGTGTATGAAATGCCTATGATCCAAAATAGCAAAGATTAGCTATTTGGCATTAGAAACTACCTTATAAGAAGAGAGATGAAAGAATATATCCTAGATTGCAAGATTGAACCATTAGAAGTTCCTAAAGAACTACTCACTAATCATAGTTAAACCCATCAAATCAAGGATGAGAGAAAGGTTAAACATGATTAGAGAAAAGATTAATAGAAGTTCAAGATAGATATTGCATAAAACTTAAAGATCCAAAGCAAATACAAGGTTTTCTCCCAAAGAGGCTAAAAAGTTTAAGCTATGACAAGAGAGAATAAAAGTTACTTGGAATAAAAATTAGGTTTTTGAGTATTTATAGGTGGACCCAACATGGGAGCCAAAAAGGAAAAACGTGTGCTCGTATCGACGTGCTAGGTCGATACAGCACGTCGATACGAACCTCTGGAAATTGGTCTCGGCATGGTCACGTCGATACGGCAGGTCGGTATGAACGTCTGGCACGCATCTTGGCTTCTCGTGGTCGTCTCGGTGTGGCTCGTCGATACGCCTAACCGAGATGAACCTCTGGAAATTGGTATCGGCCTAGCACGTCGATACAGCCGGCCGATACGTTGCGAAACTTCTTCTCATCCTTCGTTCTTGTTCGTCACGGTCAAGCCAGGTCGATACACTACGCCGAGACGAACCTCTGGAAATGTGTATCGACCTGGCTGGTCGATACAGCACGTCGATACACTCCGAGACTTCTTCTTTCTCCTTTCTTCACCTCCAAACAGCTTCTGCCCAAACTCTCTTTGCAATGCCATCCTTCTCCATCTTCAAGTATGCCTCCATAGCATCCTTAATACCTGTTTGAGACTCCAAATGCACCAAACCATGCAAAGACTATGCAAAAACATCCTAGACTCTAAATGATAGAAATGCAATACAATGATGCTCAATAAAGACCTCAAATGATAACAAACTTATACTAAGTGGAGAGAAATATGATGCAAAATATAGACATATCAACTCCCCCAAACTTGCCTTTTGCTTGTCCACAAGCAAATAAAACACAAGGTAAGGAGAGAGGTTTGAAGGTGGGGACTCAAATCCAAAAGTGTCAAGCAAATAAATCAATTCAATGGTCGTAGTTCTTAATTCTAGGATGCTCTTTATGCAAACTTCTACTCCAAAAGGGCTAGCCATACCCATACTCATTCAAATGAACCCAAGCCTTAACCTACACAAGCATTCATTTTCACCAACTCTTTAACATTCATTAAGTGGTAACCATGGATCATGAATCATGCAATGCTAGCGAACTTGTTTGGTTTTTGGGTAAGGCTTTGAGATGAAAATGATCTCAACTTCATGGGGCTCCAATGCAAGGGATCTCTCAATGAACAAGTGAACTTTGGCAAAATGCTAAGAGTAAAAAGCAACCTATGCATACAAGGATAAACTTTCATCTACCCCTTTGTAACACAAATGTTCCTTACTCTCATTTTCTTTTTAGCTCACTCACCAAGTCCAACCTAAGCTACCCATTGCAAGGCAATTTGCCAAACCATAAGAAGACCAAACACCTTTCCTTTTCTCTTTTGAGCACTTAGGGAAATTTCTTCTTCAACCACAAGTGTTGGCACACTTTAACTTCAAGCTCTTTTTCTTTATAACTTAGCCTTCCTCATTCTTTATTACTTAGCCATATTTTTTTTTCTTTTTCTTGCCTTTTTACTTTCCAATTCTAGAGGACTTCCATATACATTTTTTTTTTTTTTTTTAATACTTAGAGCACATAATACATTGCCAACACTTGTCACAAAATTCTTGTTTTCCCTTTTCTCACCACCATAATAAACAAAGACACCATACTTTTCTTCCATCGCAAATCAAGCTACAAACCCCACCAAAGAATCCTAACCTAATCACCTAGCTCATTGTCTCGAGCCAACTACATGAAAGCCTATCTTTGTCGCTCTAAACTCAACACTTTTTGCTAAGTTCACAAGAAGAAAAAGGCCTAATGCACTCAATAAGGTAGAGGTTTTAAAGAAAGCTTAGCTAGGGTGCTTGATATCAACCGCTCTAAGGATGAGAGTCGGCTATTTGGGTTAACAAGAGTGGCAAAAAGAGAGAAGATAACCCAAATATGTATATGGTATCCACAAGTTCTCTAGTAATGCATAACCATGATAATTACTTATTCAAATTAGGTTCAAGTTCAAGAGAGTTGGTTTCTATTCAAAGCTTGCTTCAATTAAAACTTGGATTTCAAATGGTGAGGTCCAAGTAGGGTTCA